>JAHZNE010001188.1:0-42899 GCA_027744055.1 Callyntrura sp. NNG-2020 | reverse complement strand
TAGATAATACATCTGAAACATCGAGACAACAAAGTGGAAGCTCTGGAGGTTAGTAAAAGCAAAATTCAAATTAATTATTTTTATTGGTCGGGTTCAAGTTGTCGATATTTTATTTTTGCAGTAGCAATTATATAATAGCAGTAAAATAGTATATTCAAAAAATTTATAAGAAATCTTGAAATCTCAATTTTTTTATATTTCTTCCAATGAGTGTAAATCATAAGCATTGATTTCTTTTTTAAAATTCCACAAATTAATCAAAAATTTAAGGTGGGGACAAATGGAACACAATAAAATGACGTTGTTGGTAATTGGTTTTGCTACAATTTACTATAAAACCAAATCTCTATTAGCAAACGGAAAGAAGACTCTCCTACTGTAATTCTGGGGGTCCGTTCTTTAAAAACTTCATCGACATAAATAAAACCATGAAGTTAAGTTATATAATTACACGGTCTATATATCTATCATTTTTACTTTTGCACACCTTAGAAAAACTTTTTATAAAAGAGAGAAATAAATAGTATAAATAAATAAAATTTAATAGTACAAATAGAAAAGGAGAAATATGCATAAAAAATGTGTATGCAAATGACATTTTTTTCCGGCAAAGGCAAAAATATTTTTTCCGAAAAGAAAAAGTAAACAACTTTTTACCGAAAATTATGAAGCAACATTATGTGCCAAGTGCCAACACATTTTAGACCCTGAAGTTGTTTTCAGTGACGAGTGACATTTTCTGAATTCATCAATTGATGGCAGTTCAAAGGGAACCCAACCAACCAAATGACCGACCGCATCCACTGCACCACCCATAAATCTACACGCAATTATTGTGCTCATTAAAAATGAAAACGCTATATACGACTTATGAAACATGAAACGATATTTAAATAAAACAAGTAATAACTGTCATGTTTGGAAATAATTTAAACTGTAAAAATCTACTAAATAACTTCAAAAACATCAGCGGTAACACTAAACAGCAAATTTCGCCGTCCTTAAACGTCTCATGTGTTGCTGATCCATGCAGTTGTGTATATATGCTTATACAACATATTACACCATTCTCAATATATTTTTTTAATCTTCTGCTAACATATTTTATGCTCACTCACTACCAGCTAGATACATAAACACATTTCTGTGTATAAGACCGCCAACTGTGATTTTATGTGTCGTCTCATGTGAAGCACTGCTGATTTTTCGACCATTACGATATGAGAAACTGATCAAAGACCAACTCTCAACAATCCATAAGTCCATAATCAACTCACATAATAAGATTTTTTCTCCCTCTTCTTCTAGCTGTTCCCCTACTGCAACATGCAATGCCGCCACCGCGCCGACCGGTGATACTGCGAGAATCTTATATTNGAGAAACTGATCAAAGACCAACTCTCAACAATCCATAAGTCCATAATCAACTCACATAATAAGATTTTTTCTCCCTCTTCTTCTAGCTGTTCCCCTACTGCAACATGCAATGCCGCCACCGCGCCGACCGGTGATACTGCGAGAATCTTATATTCAGTTTATACACAACAGCCATAAAACAAGCAAAACATTTTTACACGTGATTTTAGCCATTTCAATAAATTATGTAAATCTTTAAGTCATGAAATGATTTGACTGACTGGTGATTTTTAAGAGAAACAACTAAATACGTTTTTTATTTTATGTGGAAAGAAATAAAAATAAAAAGCGCCCTACTGTGCATTCATCCAATGGCGGAGATTGATACCGCTTATCTACCTTGAAGAATTTTATAACCTCATCATCGTTCGGTAATGTTTTCATCACACATTTCGTACATATTCATCTATTTATTTTGATGTGGAAGTGCAAAATACGCCATTTATAAGCCTTTAATTTGATTATTATTTTGTCTTATAGCAAGTAATATTATAATAAAATAATGATCAACAAATATGTCCGTATAAACCGCTTTCAAAATT
Source organism: Callyntrura sp. NNG-2020 (assembly GCA_027744055.1). Classification (NCBI taxonomy): domain Eukaryota; kingdom Metazoa; phylum Arthropoda; class Collembola; order Entomobryomorpha; family Paronellidae; genus Callyntrura; species Callyntrura sp. NNG-2020. The sequence goes on along the minus strand of JAHZNE010001188.1, from coordinate 40,941 downwards.
TTTTATCAACTTATTGCACCTTTACTTTGGTTATCATCTGACCACACACATAACACAATATTTGCAGACGTTTGTCATAAATTTAATCACCATCAAATCAAGTCATTAAATATTAATGCATATAAAACCACGTGCCCAAAAACATCACGTTACGTTGTCTATTACTATAATATTATAATATTTCTATTATTATAATATCTTTGTTACATCAATGTATGAATTACATAAACACAAAGATTTTATACGATGATCAGTTACCTTAAAAGTGAGAAAGAAGGTGTGTGAGGTAAAATCTATTAGAAATCATATTAGTGTCATTATTATCATTATTAGCAAGAAATTCTTGTCTTATTGTTTGGCTTTACGCGCACATACACGTGGTAGTGGTACAATTTTAAATAAATGGCACAATTAAATATTTGATGTGCCAAAATCAAGAAAAAATGTGAAATACGAGTTGGCAGAGGAAATCCATTCAAAACACGAAAAGCCCATGATGATGATGATGACTGCTAATTTGTCAAGGGACCACATACAATGGACGATTGAAATTGTCAAACACTGCCACGACGCACAGCCAGGGCTAAAATAACCAGGAAAAGAAAATTAGTAGATATTTGATACAACTGCTTTTGTTTACGACCATGAGAATTGAGACAAATTTATTAATTAAAGTATAACACAGGTACACTTGCAGGAATTATATGGTCAATGACTAATTGTACGAAGAAAATTTTTTTATGGCACGTTAATGTGAAGTTATGCCAATTAAACTGACATTGATCAAAACAAAAATGATAGAAAAGCATAATAAACAATAAAGCACCGCATGTTCACGAATCCTGTTGTTGTTGTGTCTCTCTGTACAAAAGGATGACCCAGTCAGAAAATAAAGCGCAGTTGCATCCTGCACACGCTTAATTGATTTTGGTGTTAAAAACCGGCAATCCGCAACTCATGAAAAATGATAAAGTGTCGAATGTCAGCTAAAAGCATGAAAGGAAAGAAAACCCAAACAATCCAAACCAAGGTTTGCTGTCACTACTCACGCTACACCACCACCGCCAAAACTGTTTTTGTAATTTTTGACTTCACAAATTCGTAAACGGAATGACCAGTTTGTGTAAAATTAGCTCTAGGCCTCTAGGTACATCCGTTATTAAGTAAAACCCTACGTTGTCGGTTGCTTGCCGGTTAGCGCAGACTCAACTCACGAGAGAAAAAAGGAATAATTGAGACGAAAAAATGAGCAGGTTAAAGCTGTAAGCACTTGAAAACGCAATAACTCCCAGCAGACAAGTTGGCTGATTCATTAGTCAATTTATTTTATTTTTTTGTTGAAACAGTACATGCCAAAAAGATACTGCGAATTCTATTAGATTGTCACGAAAACCTTGTCCTCCTGTCCAATGAGTGGTGCTTTCCTTTTTCCCATTGAAGAGATGAATCATGAAGGATAATGATAATGCTATCATGATGATGTGATGTGATGATGATCAAGATGATATAGTAGTTTGATACTGCGGGTGTGCGTTTGTGGCAGTGCACTTTTAAATGTTGCATTATTGCCTAACATCGTCGTAATTCACAAAACAAGTGCAAAAATTGTAACTAAAATGGAAAGGAAGAAGATGAAGAAAGCAAGAGTATTCAAACAAACGAAATAATGATGAGATGATTACAACCTAAACTTGCGACTTTGACTTTGTAACACGTTGTCTCTCTCTCTCTATAATACTTGTGAAGGGTTTGTGTGTGTATATATCTTGATGAATACCTAGTATCTGCGTTCACATTTTTACCCAAAATCGACTACGTACATCTCGCCCAGTCGCCCTCGCCGCCACACACAAAGTGCACTTGTGACTTACATTTTTTCTTCTTTTGACAATGCGTTTTGCAAAGGTAGCTCGGTACCATTCTTTGTCGCTACTGTTTTACTGTGACCTGACTTTGACTCTGCTGTTACTGCTGCAGCTGTTGACATGTAAGGTAAACTTAGGTGGTAAGTGGTAAATTTATTAGCATGTGTGAGTATTTGCTTTTAGAAAACAAGGTAATTTTGTATAAATTGTGTGTGTATTTGTAGCTTGATGATTTAATGATAATGTTACCGCACGACTTGCCGTTGTATAGTATCATTTTTCAAGTAAAACTGAAAAAATTCCTGCAGGAGAATTCATCTCTTACTTTGAATTTATTAGTTTTTTATACTTTTTTGGTGAAAAAAAAAACACTGCAATCTCATCATTTTTTTTACATCTGGTAGTATTCCACCTTGTCATCCAGTCATGATGTTATTTACTTTGAACTACTCACACAATGAACAATGTTGTTGCGAGTGCATTATTCACACACACACACACATACGCTTTAAGGGATAATGCAGTTAATGATGATGAGATGCATGCTCCATTTCCCATGCCAAGACAGTGTCAAATTACCTTTTTTACTTTCGAGGGCCGCAATCTCACAGTTGTGCACGAGAAGTGAAAGTACAAAAGTCCCTATTGCTATTTCTACATCTCGTTTTGATAAGAAAAAGAATTGTATTACTGAGAAAACACCGAAACAGGTCTTAAGACAAATAATATAATTAGCTGTTCTGCTGTATATACTGTTCTACTTGAACTATTGTCATTTCCGAGTAGGTATACTTCCTCCAAGTTCCGCATACAAAAATGTGCAAAATTGAACGAGCTTTTGCCCAGCACCCACATTATGGACCTCAGGGCTCTCCTCAAAATAAAATTGTCAAGCATCACGTAGGGCCGTCCGCAATTTCCCCCCTTCATGCACTAAGGGCTTGCCGTATCTTGGCCCTCGTTGTGGTTAATTGCCGCTGTTTGTTGTAAATACTTGTTTGCTGACGATGATGACAGATAGATAGCATGATTAGATTATCAGACGGTGGTGCTATGATGGTAATGGCAAAGCAAGCAGACAGGCGCGGATTGATTGAAACTAAAGGATGTTTTACAAAGTCATCATTGAGGAGATGGGTGAAGAGGTTATTACTACTATTATTATGCAATGAAAGGTAACTTGTAAAGTCATCCTATCATAATATAACTTGGCCTGATAAGCTCATTTAAAATAGTCACGACAATTCCCATTATTCCTTCCTCTCTCAACGTTTCAAGAATAACCAGATGCTTATAGGAAGGCGCTTACGTAACCATTTTTACCTTTGGCTGGTGATGGGGTTGTGGACGGAGAGAGGGAACTCTTGCTGTGAGTTAAGATTCCCAACGGTGATGGTGGTGGCGTCGTCGATTTGGGGATCTCTTTCTTTGATTGTTATACTAACTTTGTGAATGATTCACTTTACTCACATCATCACGCATAAAAAGCATCTTGATTGCCAGCGCATATAAGTATCTAGTCATTTTTGTCCGTTTGGTATAACACGTTTCATATTTTGTCTTATGATTTACGACGGTCTTGTACCTTGTTTTATGCACCTTTGATCTTTTTGTTAAAAATGATTTGCAGTTGATCATCAAATCATCATACTATAAAATGCACAGGACGCAAAACTGTGCGTATAGCTGCTTGGTTGCTGTTTTTTTCACAAATATTCTGCTGGCGGAATGGGTGTGATAATCTAAAATGGGTTCTGCAGGCACGCATTTTCCACATCTTCAGAATCATTGTATAATTCTGTAGGAACGAGGTATGCCGATTTTTGACCTCATGCCGCCGTATTGGCAAGAGAATAACTACTCTGAATTGCTAAAGTTATAGAAAATGTTAGTTTTTTAAGGTCATCCACATTTTGATTTTTTCTTTCTAGTGGAGTGCCACCACATTTTATTCTAGATGAATATCTCCACCACCTGCTTAGGCGGATAGTGGTTTAAAAAATGTGAACAACTTTTTAATTTAATCATTGCGCCTGCTCTAGTCTAGACTTGTGTCACTACTGTGTATGTGAACTATCCCCCAACAACTTGGACAAGCGAATTTACCTAAATGACAAACTAGTCAAAAGTTGGATATACACGTTGTAATTGCTCTGCAGATTCTGTATATGTAATAATGATGACGAAAACAATGAGAAAAATCATTTTTTTGGTATTTCTTGCCAAAAAGTTGTTCGCAACCCCACAAAACAGCGAGAAGAATGATGAAAATATATGCTTGTTCGTCCTGTTAAATACTTGCTAACTTATTGTCTTGTAAATATTACATATGACTTGCTTTCTGGCTAGAGACACCCATTCTTTCATTGTTTATTGTCAAGTTCAATTGAATAACATGACATAATAATGTACTAACTTATCTTAGGCCATAAACATTACAGTAAAAAAGAAAAAAACGTGAGCAGGTACAAATACCAAAAACAAAAAAAACACTGCTGCTGACGATTTAAAGCTGTGACTTGTGACTGACTGACAGACTGACTGTATATGAAGTGAGTAACAATGCCCACTACCACCACCGCCAGTATTTTTTTAGGAAGATTCTCCAACATTTCGAACTTTTCAGCACAAAATGTTGGTCATCATTATATTATTATCACTTTTCATTTCACTTCGCCTCTTGTCACTGCTCTTCTGTTCGCTGCATTTTCTCTAAAAGCTAATTGCTGTGATTGTTGACGGCGCAGAATATTTATAGCACGTTTCTTGACAAAATGAATGATCTGATGAGGCTGATGATGTGACAAGCTAAAGGATGGTCGGGGCTAAATGTGTCCTTTATTTTCGTCTGGGGTATTAATTATCCGCATTATTATTATTATTACATTGTATTGTGAGGTGTAAATTGTTTCTAGAAAGATGAACACAACACCAACAACACCAGAGAATAATGCTGTCTTTCTGTACAATGTTTTCTTACGCATTGTTCGATGATTGTTATTGTTATTGGTGTCCCAGCAGTCCAGTGCCAATGGATTAAGGGATGCCATTGAATTGAATTAATAAGTGGACGGTGTACAAAAAGGGAAAAAATGCCGTGTAATTATGACTTACATCTAAATATAAGTGTGTGCAAGCTTGCTAAATGGACGATTGCTAAATTACCGGTCACAGGACTTTTTTTATTTTTCACTTTAATGGAAATTGCAGACTCTATAAAAATATATTACCTACCTACTTATGTGTGTCTGTTTATAAAGTTTTTATTGGGTTTCCACTTCCATATTTTTTAAACACCCTGTCCCCCTGTCAGAGAATCCCTACTAATGTATTTCGCGGTGTAATCGATAAAAATACATTTTGGTTGAAAGGGAATAGCTAATCAGAAGAATCACACCGACACTTGCAATACTTTGTTTCACAAAGAAAAAAATAACCACTTGTGTACAACTTGAGTGCACTTAACAGTGCGGTAACTTCGGTAGTAGTAGTAGCTCTACAAATTATTAGCTTGTAATCCTGTAGAAAATCATTTATTTTACTACATTTTGCATTTTGATTACCTACTTTACATTCTTATAAAAAAGTTTTTGGCTAGGAAAATTATGATAATGATTATTATTATCATTATCACGTTGCATATTATTATTACACTATTAGTCGGCCCGCTCATTAACATGTACAAAAGTCACAAGCGCTATTGAGTGTTTTTCTTTTTCTTACGTCAAAAAATCAAGTTAAAAAGTTGGTCAGTCCAGTTATAATTTGTGCTAATGTACAAGGTGTCTAACGGTCTGCGATGATGGTGGTGTGGTCGATGGGCTCCACAAAAACAGCAAGTTCAGTACAGCGTGTCAGAGCGACAAGAGAATTAACACCTGTAACTGTTGTCCTGCATGTCATACAGGCTCATTAATATTACTGCTCATTATTCTATGGAAAATATCTCGAAAAGAGTTCTTTTCTTCAACACAACTGTGCTGCAGATATGACCACGACTAACAACGGCAAAACAAAATGGTAAATTTAAATTGCCACTGATAAACATTCATGAGCTAAAAAAAATAAAGGGAGACGAAGAGAAGATGGAAAGACGAGAGTAAATTAAGTGGGCGCACAAACTGACAGCAATTAGCGGGACATTAATACATATAAGAGAGCGTGTACGCTACATTATCGAAGCTGATACCTCATAAAAATACACAGCTGCGATCTTTGTACTAAACGACAACGCTCTTCTTCATCACACCGTGGTCGTGGTCATCACCGATTTGCGTTAAAATGGCAATAAAATACTTACAAAGAGATTAAAATGCGATGACCTTGTGTGCCCTTGCCGATTTTTGAATATATTTGTATCACATTATATGCGAACAAATAAGATGTACAACTACCACACACACGCTTTAGAAACATGAACTACACAGCACTCACAGACTTTTATAATAATTGGGTCATTTTTATAATTCCACACAGAACCTGTCAACTTGCTAATTCCCAAATGCAAAAAAGGTATCGTGTAGTTGATTCATGATGACGTTTTAATGACAAGTTGGCAATGTATTGTGGAGCTTCTTCTTCTGCTCTTCTTTTTTTTGTCAACGTTGATGATAGGGTATATATTACACAAAAGTTGTACTGACAAAAATACAACCCTAATGATGATTACCATCTTTTCTTTCGTATTCCATATTCCATCACAGAACCCATTTTTATCAAGTTGACGCTTTAGTTTTTCACTCATACTATAATAACTTCTACCCAGGAAAAATCGATTAAGTGCCCAAGAGGAAAAAAAACTAAAAAATCCATTAATATAAATACATGCTCATTTAAACCAGAAGCTCCACAATTGACCAGATTGGAACATCTCCGTCAACATTTACCAAAAGTCCATGATGCAGTTGGTAATTACTTATTTTTATTTTGATTGTGGGTTAGTGTTAGTAGTTGACTGCTTTTTGTTTACGACTTTTATTTTTATTTTTTCATGTAGGTACTTGCGACACATTTAATTTACTATTATGGACGCGGATGCTCCTCCGGTTTGCTACTAAAATATGTTTGTCGATTTGTTGCTGCCTCTCTGTAAAGATCATTATCAGGATCGTCGAATGTCAATCAATTAAATTGCATTTTTAATGAAAGACAACAGTAGCACATCACCAACTTGAATCTCTCATACACCTTGTACTTGTAGTAGTACACCTGTTGTTGACCAAGGTTCCTTATAATTTGGGAGAAATAAATTGAACAAAAGCACACGTAAAATAGCAGTTGTGGCAGTCAAAGAAATTGTTTTTTGGGAGGTTGTAAAAAAATCAGCGTGTTCTACTACAACATATGAAATTGTGCGTGGAATTGACTGAAACGTATCATCTTCACACCAAATTTGGATTTGATGAACTGGTCAACTACACACAACTACATCAGCAGGCTGATGATGATGACTAGGTGGCTTTTCATTATTCCAATTACCTGTTGTGGCAATAAACCGTAGTAATAATTGATGTGGCTGATAATGATGATTGATGCACTCTCTTCCATTCAGACTCTCACATAGAAGAGACAATGATTGTGTGTGTGTGTGTGTGTCATCTTCATTTTAGAGTGCACACCAATCTCGTTGACCTTTCATATACCTTATATACTATTTCACTCAAGATAAGCGACAAGATTGAGAGAGAAGGAGAGAAAAAAGAAAAAAAAAATTAAAATGAGCAGGAGGACCTCGTTCATTATTTCGCCCTAATAACAATATTGTCCAATTACCTGTTGTGGCAATAAACCGTAGTAATAATTGATGTGGCTGATAATGATGATTGATGCGCTCTCTTCCATTCAGACTCTCACATAGAAGAGACAATGATTGTGTGTGTGTGTGTGTGTGTGTATGTGTCATCTTCATTTTAGAGTGCACACCAATCTCGTTGACCTTTCACATACCTTATATACTATTTCACTCAAGATAAGCGACAAAATTGAGAGAGAAGGAGAGAAAAAAGAAAAAAAATTAAAATGAGCAGGAGGACCTCGTTCATTATTTCGCCCTAATAACAATATTGTCAGCGCCCATAAGCTGTACCTGGATAATTAGGACACACACGTACCATCACACATTGTATAGCTGTTGCCGTCGTTGATGGACATTGGGAAGATTTTTTTGTGGTGAATGTGAAAAAACGACAGGTGAAGATGATCAACAAAATACTGAAATTAAATACCTACACCTGTTGTAATTTTTTAAACTACTTTTTCGTTCGCGCCTTTGTGGATTGCGTACAGCACTTACGGACGAATATCAATAAAAATGAACTACTAGGGAGACACGTGCTTACGCACGCGTAAGTGCATGGTACGTAGGTATTTTATAAATAAATGTTAGGTCCCTTGTCCGCTCTCGTAATTCTTGGTTTGTAGAGTGCCTTGCAGAGTGAAATATTTATTATTGATCTTTGGTCCCATTTCCACTCCTTAAAGGCGGTGCTGCTTGTAAAGAACAGGGTTGGCGGGGTCCTTTAGAAAACTTATTATCGTTGATTATCATTATCATCATTATTAGAGATGAGGATGATGATGGTCCGAGTTTGAGGATGACTGGGATGAGCGAAAAGTTGTTCAAGCGTCTTCTTCTTCTTCACAATTACACTTTATGCAAATTTTTGTGAAATGGACATGGACATGACATCAAATGACATCCGTGTTTTGTTACACAGCAGGACAGGCACCAGTGGTTTTTATGTTTATGGGCATATTCAGCTGCTTGTGAACTTGTCACCACAAAATTCATTGTTGTTTGTCACGATCACAAATAATGCAAATTGGACCGGCCAGACCACCAAGGGATTTTTTTCAAGTGTACAATTTCGGAAAGACAAATGGTGCCGGCAGAAGGTTATATATCATCATGATGATGCACTTGTATTAATTGATTCGAACAGGAAACCAAAGCAAGAAAATGAATGAAACAAAGCAATAAAACATGTATTGTTGTCTTCAAGTTCCAAACTACTCCAAATTTTTAAAGAAAGGGTACATCCATCTGGACAAAGTTTTATTTTGCCGACACCGCTGATTACTTGACAAACAACATTACCCTATAATTTGTTGGGGCGAATTTGTATCATCTTCACTTGCAACTATTCGCAATAACAAATATTCACATTTTTGTTTGTGAACAACCTTCACGTATTATTACTGAAATTATCATTCTTTCAGCATTGTAATTTAATGCTCAAAATTACATACAGATACGGGCCTTCTGTATTCAGCCTTAAGAACGGCAGTTGCAGTTGGCAGTAAATCGTCCTTATTTGAAAGATCGGACTCGCACATCAAAGATTAATTTTTTTCATTTCTGTTTTATAGCTTTAGGGTAATAAGGAAAAAGATTAATGCGTTTTCAACTATTGATATTTCATTTAAATTATTTTGACGCTTCATTTTCTACCTGTGTGGATACATGGTATCATTTCTTTGTTGACGCAACATCTTCATCATCATGATCTTGTGAGGTGTATGATTATTGCATATATTTCGACTATAATTACCTACCTTCACGTAAACAGCTTAACTCAAGTTCAAGTCGATTTACATTGCATTGATCGCTTTTTATTCAGGTAAAGCCAAATCGTCCTTACAAGTACCACAGTATATGTCCGCCAGTTGAATGCTGATTGCCACTGTTGTTTCCGTACAATTATAATTATCTATTATTACCGACTTATTCATATCACGGACAAAAAAATAAAAGGAAATCTAACGTTACCCCAGTCCTGCGGTATTGTTTTTGTCTACTACTGTCAGGCATATACATGCACATGCTGCACATCAAAACGATGTATGCTCCTCTTGTTACGCAAAACACTTTCCCGACTAAATATTCATTAGTGACGTAACAGTCTCGGGGTGTAAAATAAGCAGTCTTTATTACAATCGTGAAAATTCCTTCTCCTAACTCATTGTTGACACGAAAGGCTTCGGTTGGTCGAGAGACTCGCGAGGCCAGCAAGTTTAACACTCAAACAGGTGTAAATCATTCTAATCATTTTTATTTTTAAAAAAAGATAATGGGCGACACTTGTTCTTTTTCTTTCTCGAAAAAATATTTTTGCATCTTTTTCCACTAATCATCATTCATCATCGCCATCTCTCTCTCTCTCTCTTGGACAAATCCGTGTTCATCAACAGTCTCATTATATCAACGAGAGGGGTATGCGTCATGTAACCCTGTCGGATATAACACATGCCGTACACTTTAGGCATCCGCAATCAAACAAAAGTGCAAAAAGAGCAAACATTTTATTATGTAAGCTTCTTTGGAAATTGTTTTTTTTGTAATTTATTACAAATCATTTTTCCAAAAACGAATGTTTTGTTGTCTCGTCCTCCCAACAGGGAGAGAGGTGAGATGTATGTTTACAGGGCAAGCACGATCCGCCGAAAACGGCAATAAATGCGAGCATCCAAAATCCCAAGTAAAACGAAAAGATGTGTACTAGAAAGTTCACAGTAAATTAATATTTTACGCAGGAGAAGAAGTCATACGTCATTGAAGGATGTTCATCCTCATCATCATCATCATCATCGCATCGTCGTGGCTGATCGTCGTCTACGATAAAGATGAATGCTGCTATTAGGTTTGGGCTTGTCACGCCATTTCTTCCCTTTTTTTATTTCTACACTTCTCCTCTTTGACAATAAAACAGCAACATTGATAATTACAAATTGTAAAAGTGTGTTTGCATCGCATTTTTACCCATTGTTGCATATTTTTATCATTTTTAATTGCTTGTGCACCTCCACTTGAGCACAAGCTTTAACTACTAAAAAGTGCATTCAAGGAACGTACGTGACAGATAATATTAGACAAGATAAGAACATGATATGCAATAAATAAAATATTGCATTATTGCACTTACTCATTATCATACCTACATTAAGTGTGTGTAGTGTGTAGTGTGTGCAAGCAACAACAGTTCTTCAACCCATCACCTTTGCCTACAAATACAGCAATCAACAATTACAGCAACCTACGAGCACAATCGAGCCCTATCATTAAACATTTTATCGCATTTTCGCTTCTGAATTCCTCTTTTTAATATTATGTTATTGTTGGCCCCTCCGAAGATAGCACCATATAGCCATCATTCAAGATCAAAGCAATTAACTTTTAGCAAAAATATTAGTAAATAATAAATACGTATAGACGTAAATGTAAATTTTGCTTTTTTTTACATTTTTTTTCAAATTATTACACAAATTCATGAAAGAATTGAGTAAAAACAGGTTATCACTTGGTCTGGTGCTGGTCTGTCTGTGTGAATGATGATGATTAAGAGCTGAATAAGAAAAAAGAGTTGATTTTGGTGATGGGCATGGCAGCTGGCAGCAGGCAGCAGCAGGTACGCGCTACAGCGATCCACCCACTAAATTTGTATTTGTTACAGCGTTTTTTCTTGCCATTACATAAAAATAACCTTACACACCGGCTAAATTTAAAGGTCCTGTCTTTCTGTAGATAAAGAGTTTCAATAATAGCAACTTAAAACAACAAATCAACGAAAAGAACATTATGCCAGTTTTTTGTCGCAATGAATGTGACATGTCACTTAATTACCACAAAACTTTATCTGATGAAAACGCTAGAACAATAGTAAATTTGCTGTGCACACTCTCCACGTCCATCTCTTAGTTTGTTTGATTAATGGGTTGGGTAGTGGGGTCGGTCCATGAATGTGTAAGTGTAACTCGCAAATCCATATTTTTGGGGAGTCTCTGACAGAAGCAAAAAGGGTGAGTTATTATGGACTCGTGTTGAAAATACGAATTAGATAGGGATAACAGAATCAAAAGAATGAAAAACAATTATTACCCTACGTGATGACCATTTAAAAAAGGCAATATGTATAATGCAAAAGCGACGGCGGAGCAGCGTGTAATTCGGCTAAACCACCAATTATAAAAATAGGGTAATGTATCAATTCTAAACGAAATATAGTACTTTTATTTTGGCGAATGGCACTGGTTATGTAAAGACACCTCCAGTAAGTACACACACACAGAGAACAATGAAGGGTGCTTAAATAACGGCTCATATAATTTTTAATAAAAACTAATAAAGAAATGTGTACGTGATAATCGTAATTTGGCTGACTTAATGAAAACCTCATTCATTCCCAAAGTTCAAAGACAAAGAGGAATATATGGTATGATGTGACGAACGAGCAGCATTAAACATTGAACCGATGCACATATTTCTTTGTCTTGTATTTTAACAGGATGACTTTGATACCTTTGACTTGTTGCAGCAAAAATGCAGAATTGACTTTGCATGATGATATATTACTCTCTTGATAAAACCTCATTTATTCTTATTAAATGTTAACATAATGTAATCACCATCATCGTCGTCGTCACTGATAAATGATTAAGCGTTCCCTTTAATGCCCCCACTTTGTACAGTAATTTTATGAAAATAAATGTTTTCTTCTATTTTCTACCGCACTACGCTTGTGCCGCCGCGCCGTCGTAGTCTGTCAGGTGCACAAGTGGACGAGCACAACAAATGAAGTTTTTGCAAGTTGCCGCAAAAACGTAATCAAAAAAGTTATTATTATTATTATGATTATTAATAATCTTTTTTGTCAAAAGCGGTCGGTTGTTCTCCTCGTGTAGGGATATTCGCGTGAGCGACACAAACGGCTGCGTGTGCCATTCCAATCCAAATCAGGATCAATGGAAACTTTTTTTGTATGCTAATGAGCACATTATTGCCAATTCTGGTGGTGTTATTGGCACGCAAATGTCGTCGTCGTCTTTTTCCATTTTCATTGAAAGGTAGCATATCACTTCAGGATAAGCGGCAACAAAGAAGAGGTAGAACGACAACAAACTCAAACAAATAATAATAAAATATAAAAATAGTAAATACAAAAAAGTACATAAAAACAGGCGCATATATCGCCTCATTTGTACTTGTTGTAATTTTGTAAGTTATAATCTATCAGTTGTTCCCATAAAATGATTGATGAGGTGGCCAGTGACCAGTGACCGGTCTCTCTTTGGCGTGGTTTGATATGTCGTCTTCTTATGTTCCTTTTCATCATAAATTGTCATTTAATAATTTTTACCTTGTTCTACTACAAGCTGAAACCACACACATCTGGTGCATCTTCTTCTCTAATTTAGCTGCAGTACAAACTGGTGGCGGCAGTTGGAGTAATTATGCTAATCAGATTACTGCATCCACTCGACAGCGCAAAACTCTACCGCCGTCATAAATTGTGTCGTTGGTCAAACGACACCGTTGTAGCTGTTGATAAGAATAATATGATAACCAGACTTATCTGATTTGTAACGATGGTGATGATTGTATTTTTTCACAATGTTTTGTGTGGTGGTGGTGGTAGTTCCTCTTCAACTTGTTCGGCTACGCATCATCATAGTCATTGTCAAGTTGACTGACAGGAAGGTCGCCATATTTGTTTGATCTGTGCTCTTTGCCGTTTTTTTCTTCTGGTCGATCGCGCTGTCGTCAAACAAGCGTGAAACGACGCCACCACCATCAACGCTGCCATCATCGTCATCAAGTTTTGTTTGTTGAGGAGTTCTTCTTTTATGCTGCGTAGCAACAACAGCTTATTAGTATGGCATTGTTGTTGCTTCTGCTGCGGCTAGTTCAGCAATTAATAATAATTGTATTGCATCGAGTCCAATCCCAGTGGTGCATCTTCTTTATTTCAATCTCCTACCAGGATTGGTACTCTTTATTTATTTTCCTCTCCAAATTACTTGTTAGTGCACTAATTAAGCTCCATTTAATTCCACAGAAAAAGAAACACCATCGTCATCCTCGTCAATGTAATTTTAGCTCATCCTAACAAGCAGTTTGTAAACAAGAAATTCTTGACTGTCTCTGCTGCTGGTGCTGCGCGGCAAGAAGACAAAAAAAAACGATTACTGATTACACTAGTAAAATGGTAGGTTACCCAATTCGCAGTGCTTATTGTCTCCTTTTCCTAATTTGTTCCCCTACTGCTTAGCAAAAGTAAATTAAGCAACTTGTTCATATTTTCTCGCTGTCTGTGATTGTTTCCTTTGGAATTTGGGTAGCTGATTTGATTATAAGCTGCAGAATTATCCTCTCTCATATTTGTAGTGCTTCTCTGCCAAATCACCCATTCTGACACTAAACCTGTTAAAAAGAAATTTCTTCTTCAACTGCCCTTTAAATTATTAGAATGTCAATTAATTAGGTTGTTTTCGTTCTTTTTATCCCATTACCATCAGTCTCTTCTACCAACAACCAACCACTACTTTACACATGCGAGCACACTCCATTTTTTTTACCTAAGTGCCATTCATTTCTCATTTACTTTTTAAAATTGTTTATCGCCATTGCATGCAATTAACTCCACTCTACAATCAATTATACCTACACGAACCCACATGTTATAGTTGTTACCAATATTGTTTGAGAAATTACATGATATATAGCTAATTTGGTCTTCACATCACCATATACCTAGCTAGGATCATCATCATCTGCATTAATTGTCACTTCTGCTCTGCACGTAGCGGCATTGTTTGTTTGATGTTTGCTCAGACTTTTTTCTTTCACTCTCTCAACTGAACATGTCATGCCGTCAATAAACTATTTTCCTTTCGCACTTTTGTTCTCCCCTACACCATACATTATAAATCTATTTAAAAGGTTGTAGTTGTAGCAGTAGTAGTGGATCTGGAGCAAGTGCATTAATCAGTTATCGTTATGTCTTTAAAAGAATTTTAAGGCTTGCATTACGCATTTTAGTCAAGTTCGTAGTCCTGCTCAAATGTTATGGATCCTCTTCATTTTTTTCTTCTTTAAGTAAACTTTCATTGATCGTTTTCTTAGGGAATAAATACATGAATGAGCCGTGTCAAATAGGGGCGACATTAAAAACAGACATTGACCACGAAACACGCTGTTTTTATATATACAATGTCGTCGTTTCTATTCCCTCTCCCTCCCAAACTTACTGTGAATGTGAATGTCACACGTAAACTTATTAACTTTCAGGTCCGAGACGCTGTTATTATCTTGCAAGATAATTTGAGATACCCTAATACAAAGTGAATTAAATGCCTTTTAAGCAATAATTTTTATAGATTGATGGTGACCAACCAGTGGTCACATTGATCATCGATGATAAAAAGAAAGAGACGCATCTCTCTTTGATCATAGTCTTTTATCGGTATTCAATGATAATTTAATGGGTATGGCGATATGGAGAAGAGAGAACCATTTATTTAATTATTGAAATGGTCCCTTTATTCATGAGCTGGCAAAGTGGTATCATTAAGAACCAGAGAGGAAAAAGATTGGCGGATGCCACACTATATTATGGCATGGATATATTTTCCAAGTGAATAGACTATGATGCTTAGCAGCAGAGAGGATAATATTAGTAGATGTTGTTGATGATTATGACGACGACGACGACGACGACGGTAATTGTAGCATTGTATAATTTATTTGCATACAGATTATCATTCTTTATGACGATCATCATGATGACAGCGCATTATTTGATCTTGTAACTTTGCTTCGGGTCTTTAGACGCTCAGGGGGCGAAATTAAAATGGTCACGAACGGGAGCAAGAATGCAAGAATGCATCTAAAAAGTAAATGGAAATTTTAGGTGCATGCCACAACTTGAAGAATGTTGCACTTTTTTTCAGCTGTCTAAATTTTATAAGGGTAAACCATTATATGCATATATGTTTTCTTTGATATGCAATTAGCTAGATTGCTAGGATTATTCCATTGACTCTGTATTAACGGGACAGTTTAACTAGACACTAATGGTACAATGCACAAACACACAACCACCAGTGAAGGAATGAACAATAGGGTGTAATCCAGCCCAATAACACCCACGACCATTTTATCAAAGGTTTTCTTAAAGCTAGTATCACTCTTCATTTCAAAGTAAGACACTTGCGACCTCCAATCTCTGTGAGTCAAATACAATGCCCTGTCATGACATAATCATAAAAATTAAGGAGAGAGAGTCCCTTTATTTGCTGTTTATAGCAGTAAAACTACACAGAGAACAGAGAATCAAGCAACTACAGAGAGGTCAATTGAAAATAAAAACTTAAGGTGATATTTGTCTTTGAATCGATAAAAATTGCATAATAGGAAGAAGAAGCAGATAAATCATAATCAGGTCAAGGTCAAAAGGTAGCTTAACTCGTTTGATTACACTTTTAATTGCTACCTTCACCATTATACCGGGGCATGTAAACCGTTACCGTAACTCATATTTCATGCATGCGGTGCGGTGCAACCCAGCGGAAAAGAAGGAGTTGTAATCGACAACCAACCGAGCAAATCTCCCCTGGAGCTGAGAAAATATCGTAAAAAAATTTGCCATAGTGGAAGGTAATGTAAAGCTGTACGTATAGGTACGTGCAATTTTTTTCACATAAAGGATCTTAATAAACAATGCAAAATAGACCCTGCATTTTTGGGCAACCCCAGCCAGAATTATTGACAAAGGCATAGGTATAATATCCACATGCCGCTGCACGCTTTAATTTCAATATCCTCTGCTCTCTTATAGTTTGTTTGTAGAGATATTGTGTTCGTGTATTCATTTCTGCTACTACTAGTTCCCCTCTCTGTTTCTCCTTGTGATATTTTGCTAAAGACGGAGAGAAAAATTGGCAGTTTGTAGGTTGTAAGAACAGTAGTAATTATCAATTATAAACGATTCTTGTTGTGATTAAAGAAGCAGAAGTGTAAATGTAATTGTACACCATGATAACCGACTGCGCGTATCGTAACAATGATTTGTAACATCCTTATCGCACCGCTACTACCACCGCCACATTATATAATAATGATCATGTCATCGTGTCATGACTATCTTGACCGTTTCGCGTTTACCGCTTACATTATGCTCGGCCAACAATAAAAAGTCAATTTTTTACGATAAAAAGGCTGCTGTACGCTGTACGTTGGGGGAGCAAGATCATTTTAGTTAGTTCCCTTTAAAAAAATCACGTTATTACGGAATATAGATATGCATCTAAAAATATTAATATTGGTGGTGGCACACTGTTGCTGTAAACACAGAGAAAAACATGTAGATATTATATATTAAGTGAACAAGGACCAAGCTTGGTAATGCAAAACTTTTAATTGCTGACCTAGATTTTGACCCAACCCTTAAAGCAGAGCTTCTTGTAGACAAGTGAGGGCGTCCCTACCACCATCATCGCCATCGTCTCTCCAATTAACTTTTCTTTTCAAAAAGTTGCACTGCACAACAACAACAACAACAGACAGTCAACAACAAAAGACAAGACAGAAACATTTGTAAACCATGTACTGTACACTTAGGTTCATGATGTGTGCATACACACACAAAAGAAGTCCGTAAAAATCCTTTGTTGACTACAACTTTTTTTTAGAAAACGAAACTTTGAAGTTTCAGTGACAAACTACTCTGGTCATTAAAACAATAGTGTCACTATTACTGATAAAGACGATATATTACTATTATCAGAAATGTGCACAGTACTTATTTTACACAAATTACTGCACTAAATGACAACGCACCATAAAATGTGCCTATATACTGTGTAAGTAATGTACACTATATCAACTTGGATATATATCGCCCATATTTCTTCGACAAGAGTAAATAAATTAGATTTTTGCACATTCCAATTATTATTACGATCTTTGGTGTATATGCTAATCCTTTCATGTGTACACCATAAATCACTGACCATGATGACGATGACGATTTTCTTTAAACTGTGTGTACCCCTCTTTTTACGAAAAAGTCGTGCGTACCTCTCTATATGCTCTCATTTTGAAGATACCAATATTTCTTTCTCTTCTTCATCCCTACCGTCAAGATCAGCGTCTTCATTGTAAAAAAAATAATAATATGATAGTTACTAATTTTAAAAATCATTACAATAAACCATATAGAGTTTAAAAGCTAAAAACACGACCATTGAACGCATTTACTTACGCATTTTCATGAAACGGCTCAATGCATAACAATATCGTTATTTTATGCACGGTTGATGGAATTATTATTATGACAGGACAACATCATTAAAAGGGCATTCATTTTCTTTCATGAAATTTTGAATTATATAACTGCTGTATCTACACACCGTGTGTGACGACGACGATTACGACGATGATGCTGGCGCATGAGTCGTCGTTTAGAATCGTCGTAAATGTATAATATTTAACATACAACTTGTATTACTACTCCGACCCCGTATAAAATACTGTGCGCACTCTCGCTGGGAGTTTACGAATATGACGACGATAACTGCTACGACGATATTATGATGATTACTCTTTCTTGAAAAAAATATCACCCAACACATTAACAAAAGCCCGTTTGTCATCCTCATCAACATCTCTCCTCTCTGCTTCTCTGTGATGGCCATAAATAAAACGCAATTCTATATTGGATTATGATTTTTAATGCCAAGATGATGCTGCTCCGCTGCTGCTGCTGTAGACTATGATGATGACGACTAAATATACCTGTCAAGGAGGGACCATCAAGAAGGAGTTCACTTTCGTAGAGAAATATATTTTTCATAAAACTTATTTCTTTGTCGTGTGTGACGTTACCTGCTGGGTCGTTGCTTGATGCCGCTGCAAGAACACACTTTTTACAACAGGATCTAGGTAGCTAGCCCCATGCGATAGCCCTGTGATCACTTATAGACAAACACACCAGCCAACACGCCATTCTGCTTCATTATTGCTGCTATCAGTGAGAAAAAAAGAGAATTTCGTACCCAATCGTATGGTTGCACAGATAAATAATAGGGTTGTAGTAATGTTGACATGAACACTGAATGATGTCCATAATTTTTACTTTGTATCAAAAAGATAAGCTTATTGTTCTAAGATTTGTCTCTGACAGTTTTTTTATATAATTTTAAAGGTTAATGTTTAATGTTACTTCTTGTCAAGTGTCATGTACACATTGTTGATTAAACGTAAATGAAAGCAGACCATGCGCATTTTTTTCTATTCTGAGAGACAAGTTAGTAAAAGGAAGACGATCCAATTCCAAATAAAAATGCACCATCTTCATTATCATCATCGCAGCGACATGATTAGCATTTTATTATTGGTATATATTGCTGATCTCATTTGGAGATGCACTTGTACTAGCCTATTATACCTTCCCAATCATCCCAATGTGCCCCTTTTTGTGTCCACCTGATAGTTATGCCAAAAACATTTGCTAATGTGAACGGCCAGTCATCAGAGTGGAGTGCCAATTTTTGTTTTTTTTTCGTCTTCACTACATGACATTAAAAGGCAGAAGAACCGTGAACTCCCCCTGTCATTTTAGTAAAAGACGATGAGATAAGAGCAGAAGAACACACAGACATGCATTAAAAATGTATTTACAGTTGCAGTTTTGCACGTTTTAAAATGTCTGCGAAAATGCTTTATGAAGAAGGATGATGACGCTGATGATGAAGCAGTTTAAGGGTCACCACCACCATAAGTCATATCATCTAAAAGGTAATCAACAGAGCAGAGATGGTCACAGGGAGAGAAGGAGAGGGAGAGAGAATTGTCAAAAAGGAGGATCTTTCAATCTTTTGCACGGGAAGGGAAACAGAAGAAAAAAGTCGTGAACGAGACGCTGTTTGTATCTTTCTGTGTACACATGGAACGTAGATTGGTATCGTTACGATGAATTTTATGTCTACAACCAATCGGATCACCTTATCTTGTCATGTGCAAACTTGACGATGATGATGATGAATACCAACAATGTCTGTCTGTGGGCATGTTTCACTACAGAATACATAAATAATTGTTGGAAATACACCAATACGGAGTATGTGGAATACATAATATGTACATGTAAGTACAAGGTGGACTACAACAAGCTACAAATGGACACGACTATTCGAAAATTTTGGTTTGTTTTGATGAGTAAAACAACATTTGTAGTAATATTCATTGGCAGCGGTAGAAGATGAGAGAGAGAGAGAGAACTGTATAGATGAACAGGTAACTTTTGCTTTCCTTCGATTTATGTACATCATCTTTGTAACAAGAGATGAAATAGGTGGTGGTTGGTAGCAGTGCGATGGTGGGAAAGATAAAGAGACTTGACTTGACTTGCCTAGTCAACATCATAACTATTACCCAGGAGGGGTTTACTTAAGTTTATTACACATTTTTGCTTGATTTTGATTATCGCTTTTGTAGAATCGTCATGTTGTTGCCACTTTAACGCTCGATCACGCGTTTTTTTCTCACTAAGAAAGTCATGCAATGCTAAAAGAAATAAACTAACTAGAATGACGGCGTGCGACCTGCTTCTGTTAGGCTTGTATGACAACGCTGAGAAGAATATGACGAGACAGGTAAAAATCATGCACAAGACAACATGCTTATGGTGCTGGTGGTGGTGATGATGATGACGATGATGATGGCGGTGAAGGTACACACAGTATATATATTATATTACAGGATATAATATATATAGAACATTATGTTAATGATTACAACAACGACGGAGGGAGTATGAAGGAGAAGACGTAATAGTAACGTAATATTTAATGCACGTAATGTAAGGGGCACAGGATGAAGGTGGTGGTGGCTTTTTCTCGCAAAAAGAAAAAGAGTGCAAAGTTTGCTGAGGAGGATGCGAAAATGCAAATTACAATACCGTGGATTATAACGACGATGATGACGATGATGATGATGATCGCCCCATCAAAAGACAGGTAATCTTGTGATGTGTACTGCTACACTTGGTAGATAGGTTTAGGTGACGGCGATATTTTTGTATCTGTAGCAGGAGCAACATCATTATCATCAACGTATAAAAATTACTCCACCAAACGATAGCAGATTACAAGGCAGCATAATAGATATGTACATCCATAAGCATTTCTTTATTGAATGGCAGATATCACCCTGTAGAAAAATCAGAAAGAAATTAGACATGCCTAATGGCGGGGATTGCGATATTCATATAAAAAGGAACGGTCATCCCAGGAGTCCCCATCAGCGTCTCAACAGCTTTGTCTTTGGAAGCATCTCATCAGCAAAAAAGAAAATTTAGAGTCAAATTTTCAAAATATTTTATTAGATTTCAAAAAACGAAGGGAAAACTTGAAAAAAGGAATCATGAAAACCGTGAGTGAAAATTGGCTTTATTTTCAGATCATATATAGTATTCAGAGAGCGCTCATGAAAACAAATCATGAGATCATGTGCACCGATTCGAAAGTGATTGAAAGTATCATCATTGATTTATTTATCTGTCGTGTGTGAATGTGACCGTTTAGCAGTGTGTAGAGTTTTCGGGACAATGTGTGCTTGTGTGTCTGTCTGCATGTGTGTGTGTTTAAAAATGGGAGTGTGATTGTTGAAAACATGATTTATAGAAATATCAGTGTTCCTATAAAAATTAATCACGATTTATTTGTTTGTTTCTTGCTGTGATTTGTTTTCATGTAGTTGATTGTCTTCGCTTGTCTTGTGTGCTTGGGTGCTGCTCAATTCGGTCGGGGAAGAAGACCCCAACCCCAATTTACCTCTGTTCCCGCTTCCGGTCCTCGTGGAGAGGAAATTTTGATTATTCGTTCCGAGTCTGAAAACAATGGAGATGGTACTTACAGATACCTTTGGGAAACCAGCGAAGGAACTTTGGCTGAAGAGAGCGGTTACTTGAAGCCAAACGGTCCTGATGAACCAATCCAAGTTGCCCAAGGATCCTACCAATATTACAGGTTAGTAGCGAACAAGCTGTACTTGTATTGTTTCATGAATAACATTTCCTGATTCAAACAAACCCGTCTGTTTTTGTTTTCGGCAACAAACAGTCCTGAAGGACAACTTATCTCCCTGTCCTACATTGCTGATGAGAACGGATTCCAGCCCGTTGGTGACCATCTCCCAACTCCACCCCCAGTACCTGCCGAAATTCAAAGAGCTCTTGACCTTATCTACGCCACCGGTGGTGGTCAACCCTCTGGACCTTCCCGACCAAGCCGTCCCCGTGGAAGACCCACATATTAAAGGAAAAACTCACTTCAGATCTAATTATACTTCATAGAATAACTACTAATTTTTAGACATTGTTGTTTGCTACAAAAGTTTAGTTCCTTATTGCCCCCATGTATGCCCTTTCGTCAAGTTAAATATAAACCCTGTAAAAGTTACATGTATACTTTCACTGTAATGCTTTTGCAATGGATTTTCTCAGCGCAATCCCCACATCCCCATTAACGTCATCATGATGACTCAGCATTTTGCATTACCCTATAGGACTTTTTGAAATCTCATTAATTAGTGCCATCGTGAAGCTTTTTGTACTGATGTGTTGTATATGTAAACTGTTGAAGCGTTCAACTGTATATTGTTCCGGTGGGCTGGGCAGTCTATTTCAACATCAGTAGAAGAGCTTTCAAAAATTGTCGCTAAATCTAATAAGAGTGTGAAACTGACTTCCAATAAATAAAACTGATCTACAGTCATGACTTGTTTATAAATGCTTATAGTGGAAACGTATTTGTTTTATTACATCATCATGACTTTTTCTCCACACGAAATACCCATATAACAATGCAAAACAAAAACTAAACCTTTATGTAATTAAATAATAATGTCGAACGAAACTGATGATGACAGCGATCAAATTTATAAATATATGATCAAACCATTGAGTACTATTAAAAATTGTATAATTATACTCTACCAGATCAAGAAACAGTAAAAATTTGAAATATAATGAAATGATAAAGTTTAACGGCCCATTTAATGTAATTTAATGTAATTAACCGCCCGTAATCATTTAGATTTTTAACAATTCATTGTGGCAGAGGAGCATTTCTTGCATTAACAGCAGAAATTTACAGCATTACCAATCGTTATACCAGTGGATGGATGGACGGAGAATAAGTTATATTAATTTTAAATTATTTCATACATAACTGAAAATTTACTACAAATTGAAAAAAACTCAACCGGCCAGCACCAGCATTTTACTCAAAACCATTTTAAACATAAACAAATAAAAAGTTGTCAAAGTTGTAGTAAAAAACGTACGTAAAAATCTAGTTTTAAAAACATTACATTGGGACGTCGCATTTTTTAAATTCCATATCCAGCGTTCGTTTAATTTTATTATGTCGCCCGCAGCCCTAGCTTCTGTTTCCAGAATTTTGAACCATGTGCATCGTAATCATGTAATATGTATGTGTTCATTTCTTAAAACCACATAAACTAACATTGACATATGTGGACAATAGCATCATCAATTAGATAATTAATACAATAAATTATTATATACCACCCGGCCACGCTATTTGTCGATTTGAAGTTTTATTTAACTACTTAAATTGCATTACCTACCTGCCGGTGCCTCCAGGATACTTGCCTGCAAAAAATGCTATCAAAAGCCAATCCCTAAAATCCAAATTTGCATGCGGTACCTCCAATGTAAACTCGCACTTCAATCTTTTTTCCGACTTTTCCCGGAATTTATTGCTTTTTTCATGAAGGAAGGGCTCAGCTACCATCCGTTGTTGGCTCTTTTACAAATCAATATTATTTCTTACGCTAAAGTAACAACGTATTCCTGTTTGTTTTGTTTTTCTCTTCACGACTAATCGTGGCTTGCCGTGGCACACAGGTAACAGGTTAGCCTCCTGTCTTGTGTAGTCCCTGCCAATTTAATCTTTTACCTCTCCCTAATCATCTTTTTGCCTGCAAAAATTCCTAACCAACCAACCCATACTGTACCTATTTCTTTCCATCCGTCCATTCTTCTCATCCTCCTCCACCTTCAATAATAACAATTTAATTACAAACTACCACATCAGCAAAAATCATAGCCGTATCATTTTTTTTATTATTTTTATCCATACGCATTGGCATTGTTTATTATCTCCTCGTACCATTTAGGTACATACTGTACATAGTATCAAACAAATTAAACGTGGCTGTCTTATGTAAGCAGGTATGCTGCCGCTCCATGAAACATTGCATAATTGCTTTGGACTAGGTACTAAGGTGCTCTTTCTCTATTTTTACCTCGCTGTCCAATATTGTGCGTGATCTTATCATCGTCCTCTTCTTCTCCACAGTAGACAACTTATCATTAATTATGACGTATGAGATGCTTCTTTATTACCACATTGTTATAAACTTGATTTTTTCACAATGCTATATTTACGTTAAACTTGCCATTTTCCCTTATGCCGTACCAGATGAATAATGCAATAAAAATTAAAGAATTATACGCATTAACACGCGCGCATATATATGTCTTTTCCATTTTGAAGACTTTGCCCTTTACCTGCTTCTGTCACCCACCACGTTATTACCCATTACTGCTAATCCCTGCACAATATTACATGCACTTTATGTGCTTACTGATACTATCGACTAATCGAATCTTGCCAAATTCTCCCCAAAACAACGATAGCAAGTTCAGAGCGTTCCGAAGGTGATAATTTGATGACGGTACCCTTTAAAAATCGACAGCACATAAAAACGTTTTTACCCTACCCTCTGTCTGCCCTCCTGGTACGAGATAAGTTATCAAAATACTCGAATATCAAAAAAACGGCAGCTGCAAAGAAAACCAGTTAGATTTATAAATATCGCCACTTTTTATTTTACTTACGATCATCATGATGATCATCTTGTTGGTAAGATCATGAAGATGAAAATGACGATAATAATGATGATGAGCCCTTCTATTCCTCAATTCTGTGTGTACGGCTAAATGCCTAACAACATCTTTGATGATGAACCTGCGTAAGTTGTGCCTTACGTCGTTTTGTATTTTCATCAAAATGTGGAAAATGTGAGTGTACCGCAAATATGTGCTCAGGTACGTGTAAAAATCAAATCGCTTGGTGTAATGCCTATATTACTATTAGTATTATGTGGTCGTAGTATTCACTTTCGCTATCTTTGCGTATTGGCATTTTGTCATACTTGTTGTTTTGTTTGTCCGTGCTTTGTTGTTGGATGGAGCCCCAGCGAAAAATGAACGATGATGACGATAATGCTAGTCGTTATTAAACGTTATGGTACTTACTTTAGTTTAGTTAACTCATATTATAAATATAAAGTGGCTCATCTTCGCTGCCGTTCTCCCTCTCGCTCTCTCTCTCTCTCCCGCTTTGTGAAAAGGCTTGTTTGTTTGTGTAAAGGTAAGGTCATCAATGGCATTGGCGTTTGGTGTGTAACCTCTTCTTTTCTTCGTGGTGTGTGCCTATTTACCATTATAAAGCTGATGATCATCTTATTTGTGTGTACTACTCTTGTTTTTTATGAATATACATTGAAAATTTACATGTGTACTTACAGATGTACGTACAATAATAAAAGATGCATATTTATATATTCATACAAATTGGATGACTTAATTGTGATGAAATCGACGACGACGACGCCGACTACCACTAACGCGATGATCATGAAGAATGTGTGTGAGCCACACTATAACAGAGATATAGTTGACGAAAAAAAATAATATTACATTTATTATATTTATCGTGCATTTTTTTCTCTTATTTTTATATTTCATGGTGTACTAGATGAGTAGCGACAACCTGCTGTTTGGTGGTAGGGTAATCATCATATAAAAAGGACGGGTCATTTGGAGGCATCTTCAGTCAGAACAATTGGTTTGCAACCAACACATCTCCACTACTAAACGCCTAAAGTCCACCGCCAACACAAAGAATCACCAAATCAGGAGGAATCCTTTGCGGGAAGAAAAGAAAAGAGCCAAAATGAAATCTGTGAGTTTTACGAAATAATTATTTTTCAAGTTTTCCTTTTGTGAGTGACTCCTTTTTGGAGAAATTAGAAGACTGTGTGGTCAAAATTAGTGTGTTTCCTCACAGTTGCTGCTGTTTGTTTTTGTGTATTCTTTTCGTGATTTTGTTCAAAATTGGAAATTGGGTTGAAATCGGTATATTATATTTTTTAGTGAATTTCGGTTTTTTGTTCTTATTGCTCCACAGTTCATAGTTATTTCTGCTGTTGTGTGTCTCGCCGCTGTTTGCTCGGCACGGCCACAAAAGGGTGACGAAATTTTGATCATTCGTTCCGAAAACGAAAATAATGGCGATGGCACTTACAGATACCTTTGGGAAACCAGCGACGGCACCCAGGTCGAAGAGAGCGGATACTTGAAGCCAAACGGAAATGACGACCCCATTCAAGTTGCCCAAGGATCTTACCAATATTACAGGTAACGCGTATCTTGTAAACAGCCATCGGGTTATATTCTCTCAGGACATTTTATGTTTACACTCTCTGTAAATGTTTGAATTTAGCCCTGAGGGAGAACTCATCCGTGTCGAGTACATTGCCGACGAAAATGGATTCCAGCCATCCGGTGCTCATCTTCCCACCCCACCTTCCCCAGTTGGTGGTGCTTCTGCTCCATCAGCTCCCAGGGCACCACCACGTGGTAGGGGACCAAACCGCGGTTAAATGACCCGCTTTTCTGCTTAGTACACTATATATACAAGTAAATACGTAATATTGTTGTAAAAATTGTGAGAAAAGAAAACATTGCATCCTCTAATTGATGCCGTGTCTCTTAACTTTCAAAATTGTACCTTGTTAGAGCTATTTGTATTACTTCTCTCCGACAAGTGCTTATTGAGAAAAAAACGCTTCACATTTGTTTTGTTCTGTTTACCATCGAAAAAATAAAACACACACACACACTTTGTTCATCATCGCCGTGAATTACTCTGATTTTGTAGACACGGCTGAGTTGTTTGATCCACAAAAAATTCGTTCGTGAGAAGCTAATAATAATTATTTTCAGTGCACTATTTCTAGAGTACCTTTTCATTTTTCTTCTCCTTTTTGATGATCTTCACGCGCACGACGTGTACTGTTGCTGTTTTTTCTTTCTTTAAAGTTAGCAGTTCAGTGAACAGTCTTGTTCAGTTTGCCCTACGGGCATGTACCACAAACGTCACAGGGAGACTTTCCGTTGTTCCGATTTACTGCTCAGTCAGCAGCAGAACGTTTTTAAGGTAGGTTAACATTTTCCTACCTAAATGTACAGCAGTAGACACCCGTACCCTCCACTACTTTTGTTGGGGTCTACATTGCACATGCACACTCTTATTTCGAAGGTACTTACTCCCAACAATAATGCAACACTGCACAGCGTATTTATTTGCACAAACAAAATCTATTTCATTTTTCTCCTTTGTAATTTTGTAACTTGTGCAGTAAATGTCAACAAAACTGACGTATTGCATAATAAAGATGCAAGTAAATTCCAGGAACCCTTTTTGTGTACAGTTTTAGGGCATAAGAAGCACACTGCAATCATTATCGTCGTAATCTTTTTATCTAATTTTGATGATTGCTACCTCCTAAAAACCCCATGTGGTCGGGGGTGTACGATTTGTTTGGCTATTTTTGTTTTCTTTATCACAAACTAGGTTTTTTTGTGTCTAATTTAATATGCAAATCAACACATCTTACACCACCATTGCTAGAACCATAAAAATAAAAAAAATAAAAAAAGGCTTCAGAATGTCTTCAACTATGAAGTTATCTCTTAATATACCTAAACATTGCATGACATAACATAATAAAAGATGGATTGTTGATTATTTTTCCCTTAAAAAGTCAAAAGGTCATTGGAGGTAATAAATAAAAACCTAATGACGAAGGATCACAGAAAAGCACCATCACCACCACCGTAATAATAACATGATTCATCGATTGCCATGAATGAATTTATTTAAATTCCATAATGTGCTTAACGATCAAGATCAAGCGACGTCCTCTCTTTTTATTCAATTTTCCATACATCTTTTTTTTCTCTTTTTTGGAAAAACATTTGCAGTTTTATGCGGTCAAGTTAGAAACTATAATATGAGCATCCATGTAGCATTATCATTGGTACAATCAACTTGGTGCCGTGAATTAATTTCGGACCAATCAGGGTAGGTATAAGTATACCTACAACTACAACAACAATGATATTACCTTGTGCGCATAAAGTACAATAATGCTATTCATCAGCCGTAGCCGTATCCTTCTTCCACCTTTCATTTTTCTTTCACTTTTCAGCTCAAGACTCAAGAAACAAGACAGTTTTTGTGTTTAACAAAGACAGGGGTCCAAACTTTGTAAAAATTTGTAGTGCTGTCATGCGCAGTTCAACTTGTAAATATTATCATCATGATCACTACCACCACCAGCTGCTTTTAGGATAGTTCTAAAACACTAATGATGAGTGAGCGATTTGTTGGTTGAAAACATCTCGGTTATTTAGGTATTTGCAAATTTTAATGCCTTGATTTAAAAAGCGATGCTTGGATCTTGTTATATTTTCAAGGTAAAAAGATTGTTTAGTGTTTTAGGATTTACGCAAGTTCACGGGTTTAGTCAAAATATGTAATCATCTTATCCACATATTATTACTTTTTTTGTTGCCATTTTATTTTATGCGGTAATAACAATTTTGACGATGAGTTATGACCTGATGTGTGTGTGTGTGTTTGTGCATGCATGGCTTCTTCTATTTAGTGTGCAGCTTAAAAGAGTTTAAAATGAAAATGGAAAGCTTATAGTCCGGTCCGTCGACGCGTCGTGAGGAAGGCATTCCTGTCACTGGGTATGAGAGTATAAATATCACATAATAAATTATCGGTTTACTAACCTTCCCGCAAAAGTGCTACAGCAGCGCTAGAGCAGCACTTACACAAACAACAACACATTGAATAGAGCGTTCAAAGAGATTTTCAAAGGATTCAATTATGTAGAAACAACACGACGAAGGTGATGATGATGAACTTGAAAAGTGACGTTGAAAAATGATGAAATTTTAAAATAAAGTGTAATAATAATCATAATAATTCTGCGCAGGTCAAACTAAAAATTGGCAAGTTGGCACCTGGAAAAAGCGAAAATAATTCAGTTTTTTGCTCTGGAAGATTTGCGCTGCAAAATGAGAAAAAAAATATTTTTGGAAAATATCAAAAAATGAAAGATGAGCTAATTTTGCATTTTTATGCTGTGATTTTGTAACTCGAAATAATAATTGTACAATAATGTTGTATTCTCGTGCATTACTATTACTATTACAAGATTTCTTTGTGCTATTCTCTCTGTAGACAGTCGTTTGTATACGCAGTAGTAATTTAACCTTTAGGTACGAGTCGTGATGTAATTGAAATATTAAGATTTGTAATGAAGGCAGTTTGATGGAGGACCTCACTATCAACAATGGCGAAGACAACAGGTTCGTGATTAAAAGCGGATCTTGTAATCATAATTATTTCTTGGAGTGGCTCAAGTTTAGCCTACCTATCTCTGGTCTAAAATGATCATAGCAATAGTTATGTTATGAGTGACCACCAGTTGATCAAAAGACCACCATCAACACAAACACATCTACTATAAGTAATGCTATCATCATCATTGTCAGCTATTCTCAGCATAAATTATTCATCAGCAGCAGCATGTCATACATGTAGACAGATAGGCAGTTTGCAACAGCTGAGGAATATTAATAGAAATATTACTAATATGATAACAGCAAATTAACAATAAAAATAGCCATTATCATCACGCCGATAAATGCAAATTATTTTCGAATGCACCGCTGCCAGTGTAAAACTGAATTGCGCTTTAAGCGTAACAAAGTCCGGTTTTTCTGTAGGTATGTCCGGCCGGATTCCGCATTACGTGTCCTACCTTCGAGGAAAAGTTACCATTTACGTATGTTTTACATATGCGCCTTATTTTGAAATACCATTATATTTTGTAAATCGCTCAGATCTGGGATCGCCGCTGTTTGAAACAAACGCTGTGCGACAGTAAAACGTTCTCACCGCAGGGTTTACGTGGAATAAGGATCCTCTGCAGGGAATACCAGAATGGGAAAAAAAGTTGATGATAAATGTGGTCAAAAGGTGTCATCGAACATGAAATGAAGCAACATACCTAAGACGGCAATGGTGGTAGTGGCAGTAGTATTCACAATTCATGCACCGGTTACGTGTGTAGGTACATTGGGGTTGTTTGTTGTAGTTTTGGTTTGGTTAGTTTGGTAGGCATGCATGGATGGATATTCATCCTTTAACAAAATCTTTAAAAATCTCATAAATAACTTTCAGCGTATTTTAAGGCAGACTTCTTACGCATATCTACCACTACACTCTTGCTTTTATGTCTCAGAGACAAGACAAGAAGATTATTACATTAAAAACAGGATGAGGCAATAAAGGTAGCATCACAAAGGGTTGAAAATAAGAAAGAAAAAAATGGTGAGACTTTTGTACATTTTGCGCGAGACAAGTTTTCCACAAGAGAACACTTTTGGAGCGCAAACTTGAAAATATGTACAACATTTGTTTTTTGAAAAAATAGAAAAAAATGCAGCAGCAGATGAGCAGATCTTTGGTTGTTGTGGACTTTTTTGGCAAGTAATAATGGCAGTGCTACACAACGGCATTTTAAAAATTACATTTATCGTCCACCTAAAGCAAAGTAAGTAGTCAGCATTCAGTCAGCAAGCAGTCTTGGCTCTTTTATTGTCATACAGGCCATGCATCTTGGTCTGGTCATTCTGCTCCCCTCGTTGACCATTACTCATGTTCATTTCAGATTTAATTGCTAGTATAATTCATTCTACGATGTGCAAAGCAAACGACGCAGCTCTTTCGCAAAACAAAATAAGACAAACTTGCTGGTTACTCATTTAATTTATTAGGGTTTAATGGGGCTTATTCAGTAATTAAGATGCAAGGGCAAGTACAACAGCACAACATCATCATCATCGATTATTTCGCACACGTAACAAGTGCATATTTCCACACGGCAATGTCTGCTGAGTTCTGACGTTACGTGGGCCGTAGGGTAATATACACGGAATGTCCCAGCTTCTCCGAAAATTATGAAAATTAAGATGTTTCCAGAAAAATGGTGAAAATTCAATTTTCTTTTGCTGTAATGACTATTCATTATTATTAATTAATTTTTATACCTACCTCACAAATCAGCAATTTGCCTCTTGTAATTACAAGCAGATTTTGACAAAAGTCCTTGTTGAGTAAAATTGGTTTAAAAATAATAATAATAATAACAACGTTTGGATTGTTTCGTCCAATTAACTTGAACATTCATTCATTTCTATAACTTGGTTAATTAATGTAAATTACCTTTGCTAAATAGGCGCATAGCATATAGTGTATATGCAAGAAGACGCAGCGGAATAACATTACTTGCAGCAGCAAACTAAATGTAAATGTTTCTTTCCTCCTTTTTCCGAAATTATTAATATTTTCCATTATTTTTCTAGAATAATGAATTGCTTGGGCATATATTTTCGTGGCATTAAGTACACAGGATACCATTATAGCCGGTGAGTACAACCCGCTGGCTTGGCATGGCTTCTGTGTATTGTTGCTGAACGTGATCCCAACAATTATCAATTTGCATCTTACCCAAAATCATCATCATCATCGTCGTCGTCATCAGCGCACTTGTAGCCCTCTTATTGTCTTTTGGGGAACTTTTATCATTTTTTAGCGATTTTTTGTTGATAATTAATGCAGGCTCGATGATTTGTATGCACTTGAGTGGGACCGGCACTTTATAATGACCATCAACAAAAAAATGCATTTATTAAGTAATAACAATAATAATAACAGTACGGAGGTGTCTTTTTATGCTCACAAGTACACATATAAACGAAATGACTTTGATTAGCATATCAAAAGGTTCGACCATTGAATATAACACATCATTAAACCTATTTTCAACACACGATAAAATGATAAAGCAAGTAAAGTCGAAATAAAAGCCACTTTGTATATTATTGGCAACACCGCTTACATTTGACCGTGCTATGATGCTAAGCATGAGCAGTTCAAATTACAACGTGAAAGTAAAACCAAATTGATAAGTGCAGGAGAAGTTGCATTTCCGCTACCTTATGCAAACTGGCGATTTATTGTTCCACCGCCACCATTAATTTTCTTGGTATTTACCATAATTGAAACTAAACCATGGTCGCCAATAATTTTAACGAGGTTGCTCGCCTTGTTCAATACTGGCAAACTGTATACACCCCCCACCGCTTTCATTGTAAGCTCCCTAGTATTTGATACGTAGTAAAAGCCAAAAGTCCCTAATTAGTCATTAATTATCAGGGTCCACCAACATAAGGAGGTTTATTCATCCCTGCTACAACGTCACCACCACATTCCGATGTCAAATATTTAAATTTAAATAATGAATTTTACATCGCCTCAAGACTACAACATTGTTTTTTTGGTTTAGATTTATTATCTGAATCTACTGCAACTAGAAAGGACGTATTTGGGTTACCCAGCTAAGTGGTCGAATTGAAATTATTAAGGCGTAGTTAGTTGGAGACGCAACAAGTTTTTATATATGGTAACGTTTACGAGCCTACAAGTCTGTTTATGCTTGGTGGTGAATTAATGAAGAAGCTTGACATGAACGAGAAATTGCATTTTATAATTCGTTTTATTTATTTACTACTAACAATCGCCCTGCAATTACAAAATATTTGACTGATATGGAAAATTTCAAAGAACGCTAGAAATGTGAACACTAGTTTCATT
Source organism: Callyntrura sp. NNG-2020 (assembly GCA_027744055.1). NCBI lineage: Eukaryota > Metazoa > Arthropoda > Collembola > Entomobryomorpha > Paronellidae > Callyntrura > Callyntrura sp. NNG-2020. The sequence continues at coordinate 8,407 of JAHZNE010001188.1, read as the reverse complement.
GGAATTTCTAATTTTGAAGTAAACGTTAGGCAATAATATCTATCTTAAAAATTGTTATTATACTTGACCAATACAGGTATTCTCGCATTGCCCCCCACACAAATACTGACGGAGAAAATTCATGCAACAAAATAGACTAATTCAGTAATAAGTCCAAACTGAAATTAAAAGAATAGTTCATTTATCAACGAACGAAAGAAAAGGACGATTGATTACTAGATGAAATACTTGAGCTGTGTAGTTGTACGCTAAATTACACAAAAATTGTCCAAATTGTTATTGCAGCATAGCATCCGTTTTAGCGATTGCCCAATCGATTGGCAAGAGCTTGCATGCAGCTTAACTGAAGTCCTAATACTTCGAGATTTGGATCATTGTATCCCAATTGCAGCATAGAATTGTAAGCATTAATAAGTGTACCAGTTTGAGACTGGAGGGTTTGAATCAGCGTGTTGACAGCAGTGTTATACAAGTTTTGGCTGGAAATCGCGTTAGCATTTAAGGGAATACACAATTGATGCCGATTCTGTGAATTATTTTCCGGTTGATTGTCAGACTGTGATTGCTGCTGCTCTTGCTCAGGGGGATTGCCAGAAGCCCCCGGGATTGCTGTAATCTGTTCATTTTGATTCTGTAATGGTTGCTCGTTAACTTGAACGATGCTGCTACTAACTGCTGGCATCTCTACATGATTTTCGATGTTTTCTTCCACATCAACCGAATAAACCCTGCTTGTACGAGGCGCTGGAGTAGTGCATTGGATGCGTTCCAATCTGATAGGTGCTGCCGTTGATTTGTTACCTTCCTTTCTAGCTTTCTTCACTTTTACTAGTGTTGATGGCTTTGTCATCATAGCATTTGTGCTGATTGACCTGTCTTGATTCTCGCCACGGGAGGGACTAGCAACAACAACACTTGGTCCTGCGGTCGCAGTTGTGGCAATCGCATTACTACTAGCAGCTGCTGGCGATACAGTTTCCCTCTTGTTTCCCTTCAAAACATGAGCTGGAGACGGTGCGTTGGATTCCTTTGGACTTCCATTACGAAGTTCCTCAAGAGCCTTAAAATTAACAAATTGTTGCAATTAATTTCAATTTTATGCCTAAAGCGACAGGGACTCCGGAATTTAGAGATAGGAGTATACCTCAGTGAATGACGGATTTTTCAGCCAATTCTTCACATCAGTACTAGTTACAATGGCATTCCGTTCCTGTCCACTAGACCTGTTGCTCACCAGTCGTTCGTGTAGTTTTCCCACCCATCTGTTGGAGCCAATGCTTCCATATTCACTTGGATTGGTACGGACCTCCCGGATGAAATTGGTTATGATTTCTTTTCTTTGCCAGGTTAAGCGCGGACTGCGATCAACTTTAGCTATGACCGAGATGTGATCTGTCACTGGTGTGTTCCTCTTCCGAGACAATGTATTGTGTGTTTTCTTTAATGCATATTGTGGTTCGCGGTTACGAGTTGACCTGAAGATGAAAATATTTTAAATCAGAGGAAACATTTAAAATGCTGCTTATGACTTGTCAAAAACGGGCGTTAATTTAAAATTTTATTTACCTCGGTTGATTAGCCCCATCAGAAGCTAAATAGTGTTCCAAAACATCGTCTATAAAACAAGAGGTCCGATTGGTAAGTGTGTTGGTTTCACGAGTGACAATGTCTGGATCACTACGTACTCGACCCATGGTGTCAAAACCTGGTAAAGGGATGAATGCAAAGAAATAAATTAATTGATATTTCTCCATCTAGACACCACACTACAGCGATGGGCAATTACTTGATTTATAACTACATATATAATATTTTTACAATCTTACCTTAAAACATCCCAAAAAAATCAAAGGCAAGTATCCTAAGTAAGGATCCAAACTGGTAAACAAAACTGAGTTTGAAGCAGCAGACTTATGTTTCAATTATTCTCGAACTGAAAACTTTGTTCAAATTTGTTGTGCGATTGTTAAGAGATATTAACAATGTAATTTCAAAAGAAAGACTCATGCTTTCCAACTGTCTACCTCTTCATTTTATACTTTCCGGTTCCGAAACGGAAGGTAGTGCATTTGTTGTATGCAAGTCATTCAATTCAAAAAAGCTAAGTATACCAGAACGGGAACATCTACTTTTTATTGTTTCCGTTTTAATAAATAAATACGATTTACATAAACGGTGAACTTATAATATATAATTATATAATAAAATATAATAGCCAATATGGGAATGAGGATGAAGCTAAATATGTGGTACGTAAATTCGTTTTTCTGTCTACAAAGGGGAAGAACAAAAAGTGTTCAGCTTTATCATGCATATTTCTAAAAATTACATTTGAATTTTCAAACATATTTCCCCCATTTGTATTTTCAAAAATACTAGCCAAATTTATCGTTTTTGCATTACTTTTTTGTTTCAGAAATAAAATATTTTATCACAATGCATTAATTGCAATACGTGCAAACAACTATTTGAACAACCGATATTCCATATTTGCATAAACATAGAGGTAATGTAAAGGTACATTTACAACGAAGTATTATGTAATATATAGTTACAGCATATCTGTCCATGATATACTGTTTGTTAATTTCACACATCAAAATTCCATCTTTGATACTTTGATTAAATCTCAAAACAATAATTTCAACAAGTCTCTTGTAATAATAGCGTGGACAAGCCACGCAAGGACAATGATACTTACAATGAACGCCATAAAATTAAAATCTGTTATTGTGCCGCTCTTCCTTTCTACTTGATTTACAATTTCTTCCTAGATTAAAGTAAATGTTATGCAGAACCTATTCCACTAAAATGGCTAGAACAATGCCTACGTATATAGAAGAAGGTGAATAAATGTGCATGAAAGCAAAAAAGGAAAGGTTTATGGAGACCAACGCATTTTCATGAACCACGAGATCTTGATGATGATGATGATGATGATGCGCACGAACACAAAAATGGCACAGACTTCTCATTCTTACATCTCTGTTCGTAGATCCTTGTGCAAATATTGAATTAAACGTGCACTTTATAAGTTGACACACAAATTAGTACTAGTATAAATGTAACCCTACCCAACAAGACATATTTTTATTTAATCCGTAAGGACCACCAAAAGTCATGTATTTAATTCAAGCTATTACAAATAGCAGCATTTTATACGTCCATTCGTGGGATCATCCACTGACAAAAATAAATTTTTAGTCCTCCTGTTGTATAATTATTTTATAACAACTTTATTTCGGTTAACGTACACGATATGTAATTTGTAATTATTAGGTTTAGGTCATGCATGCGTGTGTAAACTTGAGAGAAAAACATGCGTCATCATCGTCTCACCGTTATCCTTATTTTCAATTTCGAACAAAAAAGGAAAGAAATTCATTTTGGTTTGTAGATTTTTCTCCCCTCTCCAAATGGCATCATCTAGGGTAAACAAAGGCAGCTCCGCGAAACCTGATCTCATTTTACCTCCATTTTTCACGTTAGCACACGCATTAAAGCTGTGATCTTGAGCTTGAAGTAAAAGAATTTTGTTTCACACAACTTACTACATACACATACGTTATACGTCGTAAATGAGTACGCATACCATAAGCTAATAATCTATGAATAGAATTCTTAAAATATCGTGTGATAAGTACATAGTATGGTAATTATAATGAGCTACTCACGAAAACAAAATTATAACATACTTCATAGATTTATTTAAGAAATTGGATTTCACACCTGTTTCACAGGTACATGCATATTTTACTATTTTCTTTCATGAATAAATCTCCTGAAAATGGAAAGTGGGTGGGCATATTTAAAAACCAAAATTGTCATTAATTTCATTAATATGCTACAGTCAGTCAAACGTAGGCACTCTTTTAGGGTACTTTTTTATTGGTTCAATTTTTTGAGGTATTTCATGCCCTCTTCTTTTTCAAATGATGACTGTTGTATGAAGTCCGCGCACCAATTCTGCTGTCGTTTGTTATGCAATAGTGATAGTGCAGGTGGTCGATTTGATGGCGATAGATCCGATTGATTATATAAATTATAACAATGGTAAAGCTTTTATGAGGATCATCATCATCACGATCATGATGCAAATCATTAACTACTCATTGTTTATTTGTCTTTTAAAGGGTGTACTGCATACACCTGCCTCCCCGATTGCAGTTCAATGCATCGTCGATTTTACTGTTTTTCTATGAAATCTTTGCTCTCTATATGCATTTCAGCAGTGCTCATCATAATATTCATTACTTGTGGTTACTCACTTCATTTTAGGGTATCATAGATCATGGATGATGTCGATGGCTATGAGTCATGGGGGAGTATTTTTACGATCAAGTAAAATTGGTAAATGGACAGCAAATCAACTCCAATTTATTTTCTGAATAAATGTAAAAGACAATATTGTGATGTAAACGTGCAATATGGTCAATGAAATGGTTCAAATGTTGCAATGAAAATTGCATTCTCTCAAAATTTGTGTATAAATAGTGACCGATCATGCAATAAGCATGTCAATATTTGTATGTACCTATTACGAGCGTGCATATTAAAAGTCTCATAAACTTTCAAACCACTACACTACATTCAGCACAATACTTTTACTTTATTTACGTTACTGCAACCGTAATAGAGAAAATGTGGCTTATCTTGTAAATAAATACGGATCGAACAAATCAAATTAAAGTCAAATTTACTTATGATTATTATTATTATTCACTCATTACTAAATACGTTGTTTAATGGCTGGATATTATTCATTTACTTACCAGTTGCTCCTATTCCGATTGGCATTGAAATAACTCATATTCGAAATTTTTAAATAGTTGAAACTACCACATTCAAGGAATTTTCATGGAAAGGAACGCATTATTCATTCATTATGTATCGCACGCAGCACAAAATAGGAAATGTATTGATTTTGAAATCTGAGAATTCAGATAACACGGAGATGACCCGGACACGACAAATGAACCTCTTTCTCTCCATTTAGGAAAGCTTGCACAGTACTCCATGACAGATGACAGAGGTAAAAGGGAATGCAAACACCGCATATTTTTTCCGTTAGTAGTAATCTTACTTGTAGTACCCTTTAAGTTAATGGGAAATAATGGATGCTATACTAAGTTTGATTACGTCTGTCCTACAGCTAACCATATCTTTTCTTGAAAAGAATCCACCCATTGAAACCAACCAACGCTTCTTTTTCCTTCCTCCAAACCGCCTTAGTTTGTAATCGTTTTAGCTATATCCGTCTTTTTAAATCTAAAACCTAAATCTTAAACCTAAAAAGATCACCGACGGTTGAAAGCAAAGAAGGAATTTGACTATATTCATAGTCGTACGAAATTTTTATACACAATTGGTGTTTTTGACGCTGTACAAACGGATAGCTGTTTTTAATCAGTAAACTACACAATAAATTTAATTTTGCAAGAGTGGCCAATGATTTATTTCGTGAGAAAGTGTAATGCTTTGTAAATTTTGCTGTTTGGGTCCTGGTGAGAAAGATATTTTCTAAAGAAAATCACCACCACACAGACCATGACTATACATGCTCCTCCACCACTGTACCAATCGGGATACCTGCCGTCCAAGCTAATTTCCCATATGAAACTGAATATTACGTCCAGGCTGCGCACGAGGGACACTATAAAAGGGGTTGAATTCGACCAAAGAGGGGCATTACAAATTTTTTCTACGTTTTTTCCACGGAAAAAAGTTACTCGAAATGGCTCAACCTAACTTTAACTTTAAAAAAATAAAGTCTAAAATTGATGTTTGTGCCATTTTGAGTAAACGTTTTTGTGTATTTTTTTCGTGCCACACCTTTGGTAGAAACTAACCTATAAAAGCTTCTTCGTTTTGGAGGGCGATCACAATGAATATAGAGCTACAACAGACGAGACCCGAGACTGTAATAAAGTAGCCTAGATCTTCCAACAGGGGCCACACTAGCGTGTTGTAGAAGAGTGTCATTCCCAAACTAAAAATAACCCCAACAGTTCCAATGGACAAGGAAAATACGGAATAATGAACGTCCTTTAGGTAGCGAAGGATCACGTAAACCACGGCAGATAGGAGCATACTACCCGTGGAATAACCGATTCCTACCTAAAATACAAATTTACTTTGTAAACTAAATATTAAGTAGAAAAATGTCCCCATATTTTCAACTGATTATGATTTTGTAAATAGTTTGTTGAACGGTCGCACTTGTCTCCGTTAATTATATTGCGGCACTCGTTTGATAGGAATAGTTTGAGTAGAATTCGAATAAGTATAGATGATCTTAATTTTTTTAAACTGCTTTGAAGAATCGAAAAAATCTCCTGACAGAAAAATCATTAAAAAGTGCGACCACGACCCAACAACGGATACATTTAAGTGTACGAACATACCAATCTTCCTTCAAAGTCACTCTTTGGTTCGGTTGATTTTCCCTCCAAAAAAGGTGGTTTTGATATAATCAGCACTCCAAGTCCTGCTAGTACTGACATCAAAATTGGCACTATGCCCCAAGGTTCACCTAGAGTGAAATGTGCCAGTAACTGAACTACAATCGCTGAAAACAGTGAACAGTTGTTAGCGATAAAGTCATACTGCAAATAATGATTAATAATTCATAATTGTTGGTAAATTCCGAGTTTTTCCTATTATAATACATATTATAGTTGGTATATAGTCACTTACATACGTTTGCTATTCAGGATCGTGGATGTTTCCGACTGCAACAGGTATTTGAAGGCGAGGTAATTAAGTAATACGGCAACAACATCAATAATCGCTCGAATCTGGAAAACAAACAGAAATATTTCTGCTACAAGAGCGTCGCGATTCGCGATATCAGATCAAGTAAAAAAAACTTATTTTACGTTCTCCAACTTACGACAGACAACACAAATCGTTTAAGAGGCTCCTGCTTGGAAAGCGGCCAAACTGTGTCAAAGACCATTTCTTTTTGCCAAAACCGGTAATAGAGAACAATGAAAATACCAGGAAAGAGGACTCCAAAGTAACGCCATAATAAACAATATGTCACGTCGTATGACTGTTGACCTTCACCTCTTTTGGTCAAATGGTGTACAAAGTAACTGGTGAGGGAACTGGCGATACTGCTCATTAACGCAAAAATACACCCTTTGTATTTTCTTCGGAATCGCCGCCATTTTCGTCGGAGGGGTTTATAGCGATGCTTAGGATGATAGGGATGATTAGGGTCCAAAGTGTATAACCTATCATCACTGCCGCTTCCAACTGAGGCACTACCAACGGAACCAGCGATAGAAATGGGATGTCGTTTTTCTTCTGTGGATTGTTCCTGAGAGACTATAAAGACAGAACCCACCGCTGGGTTGACAGCACTTTGTCGACGACCTTCGTCCACAGGGACCAAGGGTGGTATGATATGTGATGGAGAGATACTTAAGTCTACACTGAGATCATCCTTTGAAAAGAGTCCTGATTGCCGGTGGTGGTGTCGTCCAGAAAACGTTCTCTTCAATGTTGGAGGTAAGTCCTGCAGCTGTTGAGAGAGCTGCAAGGAACCTGCCGGTGAGTGAACAGTTCCACCTGGTCTCATTCGACCACCGTCGGACGATGTGCTGGTTACTGTCGATTTTGTTTGTGTGGACTTGATTGTATTTGGAGAGACCAAAGATATAGAGGCGGAACGAATCCGATCTTCTCCTTCTCTGTTCACATTTGTAACTGATGGTACAGCAAGGGTGGAAGGCAGTGGAGCAGACGAAGATATTCCAGGGGCTGAATTTTCAGCTCTGTTGTTTGGAGGATCTCCTTTGGAAGGATTTTGCTTTTGGTCCACCATTGTTCAATTGTTTTAGAACAGGGGTGGTGCAGTAGTGGAGTATGAGATAAGTATCGTTGTAGGAATGTAATGTGGGTGGGTGTAACCAATTTTGGTTGATACTACCGGAAATTTTAGCGGCTTAGCATTTCAAACGTCAAATGCTACGAGTCGCCTACGACCAATAGCATCATCGTCAAATCAAGTAATTAGATATATGTAATATGTAATAATGGCCATTATGACATTTTGGTATATTTTTTTTTACAATGGATATGGGATATGCAATTTTATAGTAGCATAATTACCAAAAACAAAAAAAAAACAGGGGTGCTAGTGACTAATGCGGAATTCATGTTTCAATAGATACGAAGAAGTTTCGTTCATCATCAATTCAACTCATTCGGTTGGTTTTGTTTTTTTTGCGTCGTGCAAAGGGTACATTTTACGCTACAATTTTTATATAACCAGGTACTCTTCCCAAAGCCCTTACTTATCCACTATTTCACCAAATAAATCTATGAATATTCATGAGCTATTTACTACGTCCATTCATAATTTTGCATTATGAATGAAAACGTTTACCAACGAAATGAT
>JAHZNE010001187.1:0-44630 GCA_027744055.1 Callyntrura sp. NNG-2020 | reverse complement strand
ATTAATATTCCCATCAAATGCTTCCACGTTTTTACCGGGTCATTAATATAACTGTGATATAGTATTGCATTTTTCTCGGTTAATTTTACTGTGAATGGCAGGTTTATTCACTTTTAAGTTTCACTCTACAACTCCATCCCCCCCACCCCCAAGGAAACTGACGTTTGAGTTGTATACTCGATAATCCATATTAAATTGCGGACTACAAAAAATCTCATTTAAATATTTTTACACCAGACGTATTTAATATGAATCAAACACAATCTTTTATCAAACATCTTCATAAAAAATATATTTTCCAATAGGTTCAGTGGTTTTATGCTACATTTTAATTATTTACAGGTCATTACATCCATCAATTCAGCCCTGTTTATATGTTGTACGAAGTAATTATGAATGCCCCATATCATACCGGAATCAGTTGCAATTAAAACATTTTTGTAACATTTGATACTAAACATGAAACAATTAAAAACAAAAATACAATCAAAGTTTTTGTCTCGATCCTTTTTTGTTTTGCTTCCTCACAAGGAATTTCCTATTTTCTCCTTGAAGTTGGTCACTCGTCATAACTTTCATAAATGCATGATTGCGCCTTGCGCCTCGGCAAATCTACAACCTACTTGATTATTGCTAACAGCTACAATAGAAGAACAGACAATATTTTGCAGAATTTTACAAAATTACCTCACATGAAAGTAAAAAGTAAAATATAAATTAGCTGGAGGAGCGAGCACATTAAATTACATTATTTCGAAACCTTTGAATGGCTCACAAAGTTACAAAAGCAAAGCCACATTTAAAATGTTCTGTTTGTTCTTCAAGAGTATGTTATACTCTCGTATGATATCTGATATATATGGCTGAACCTATAACATTTCAGAGTTAACCTCACCTTGCCAATGCTTCCTCGACACAAGTCTAACTAAACTGAGGTTTTCGACCTACTGTCATTGCCGTACCCCTTTCCCAATTACCAAAAACCGCCCTACCAATTGCCTTTCCCTCGTGTATTTCCAAATCCTGTTCTTAAAACTCAAAGAGTTTCATTGCATGATAGGTCTTCGTTTTATGTGTCAGTTTTATGTACTACTACTACTACTGCCACTACTATCTTCATCTATGTCATCAATTTAGAAGTTGTTTTAGTGCACTTGTGGTTAATTAGGTTTGTGAACTCGTAAACCTTATTGGAAGCAATAAAATAAAATTGAATTAAAAAGAAAGTTCTTTTATAATGGCTTATATTGGCTTCTCATGTTAGGCACATACTTATTTCGGGGCTCCGTCGTTAATAAGGAAGGGAGCTTCAACTTATGCTGCATTCCTTCAGCATATATACACATAGTAGATGTTACACTAATGTTGAAAAATAATAAACCTTTTGAACGATAAGAATATAGGAAAGTAACAAAGTAAATCAAAATCACATCAATGATCAAACCAATCTGCACTATTTGGATGTACGTATCTACAATTGGAGAAAGTTTAAGCTTAAAGTTTGATGCTCGTTGTAGCTGTATGGGGATCTAAAACATGAACACATGAACTAGTGGTATCTAACTCTGAACTGAAAACAAAATTGAGATTTGTTTGCACGTTACAGCCACTGTTTTCCTTATGGTGTCGAGACAGATTCACTCACCCTTGACCTTTTAGGACACTTCCAGCTATGCCAGAGGAGGTGACATCCTATCTACACCCACAAACAGAATTTGAAAATCTCCCTGAAATATTCCTCCTACGGATGGACGGACAGACAACATAAAAGCAAAATCCCGTTCCTTTACCACTCATAACTAACTGTCCAATATAGTCATCCTGAAGTCTCATTCGTTGTTGACTCTTCTACTCGATGATATGCCGCCATGTTCCCTAATCAAATTCACTTTATCTCTGTACTTATTATTCACGCCGTGCCTGACGCCACCGTTTTATCAGTTGCGAAAGAAATAAACATTTACCTCCTTCTGGAATGACAAGGATGCATCATTACTGCACTACCAGGGAAAGTTCAGGTACCACTAAAAAAGATGCAATTTCTGCAGTGACCCAGATTCGCCGCCGCGAGGAAAAGCATTATCATCAGTAATTTTAGCACATGCTTTGCACTTTTGTTAGAATAATGGAATATCATTTGGAATAACTGGGCTCACCCTGTTGAATCATTACAAGGATAAAAAACAAGCTGTGAAATATCATTTGGAAATAATAATGATGCCGGGTAGGAAAAACATGTATAAGTATAAGTGCCTCTCATCTATGCAACGTTCACAATTTCTCCAAAATACACTTCCTTTGTAGATTTTCCTTTGAATGAAGTCAGTCAGGAGTGTAATAATCGATATTGTCTTCTGGAAAATCAACTATGGAAGGATACATCCTACCGTAAATACTCTCCAGATAGGACCAAGAAATTCTTGTTGATCAGATAATAGTGCCATTCTTCCCGAAAGACAAACGATTGTCTTTTGCGCGCATTTGCCTCGTGGTATGGGTCTTCTCCTGTCCACAAAGAACTTCACGAGTACCTTTTACTTTTCGTGCCTTCGACGGCGTGTGGATTCTTTACTTTTGCCTCTCTCTCCTCTCCTGTTTTCCGGTGGATAGTAGTGTGTTTCCCATGTTTTGATGAAACTTCTCGGTTCCGTAAGTGCTCTTACCCCTTCGAATCAGCATATTTTATTACACTACACGGAACTGAAACTTTATTCAGAGAAAAAAGGTATTCAGCGACCGACTACTGACTGGTAGATTTCCACTCGTATTTCATTTTTGATTTGGTGGTGCTACCAGCTTTGTTTTGTTTTGAGTGGTTTTTATATCTTTTTTCATTTCTTTATCTGCATCTACAAAATATCTCAATGTTCCATCGATCTCCACGCAGTGTTTTGTAGTTTTTTGTTCCCCGTGTTCAGTCGTGGTACACTTATATTTAACTCTTTTGAACGTTTTAACGTCAAGATGAAAGAGGATGAAAAAGTTTAGCTCGATATATACATGTTTTCAAAACAAAATTGAAAAGAAAAAGTGCAAATTGGTGTGGAAAATTGGTTGTGAATGATGTATTCCCGAAAGATACTGTGTACGAATTTATTGTATGCCGTAGTACTTTGTTGTGTAGGCTTTTCCAGGGTTTTGTGCTCAAACGATTCCCCGCAAACCACAAGCAATCTACGGTGTTGTTCCATCACCAACGACAAATATAATGTACATGTCCATGTAATATAGCGCGTTTGTTTTCACACGATACTCATCGTCTATCTATTTTGGCGTGTGTATTTTAGGAGCATTTTAACATTAAAAAGATGTGTAATTTTGGACAGGAACTGAGACGAAGCCAGAGATAGTGTGCCCTACTGCGGAATTCACCGAAAATGTAGTAGTACCGAGTTCTTTTTCACCAGACATAATAGAATTGAAACCTAAAAGTAATATTTACCTGATCGAAGGAAGACCATCGCAGACACAGAGTAGTTTTTTTATTAATGTTCAAAGTACTTGAATCGAATTCCGGAAAGTTAGATGTAAGAACTTATGACTTATTTCCTACTACTACTACATTCCTAAACGGATTCGCCGAGTTTTCAACGAGCCCTTAAAATAATGGGGAGGAACTTTTTCATATAAAATGTTTCGGGTTCGAGCCTGAAACACGGTAGGCCAACAGGGAATTTCTATCTAATTTGCAAATTCGGTGCCTCTTTAATGCATTTTTGTGTGATGATATCCAATCTGGTTAAATGTATATCCTCTGGGGTGGGATGTTCTTTCTTTTTTAGATTAACCATGTTCGGCCCTTTATAAATAACTAATGTTTATTTGACTCTTGTTTCCATTTTTCGTAATTAACTAGTTTATGGCATGACAGGCCGCGCACTACTTCTGCATTCACAAAGTTAGCGATTTTTGAATAATTCAAGATCAAATCGTCTGGCAATGGTAGTGGCTTTTATTATTTACTGTTATAAACGGTTAGTTTGCACTATCCCAAATGTAAATAGAATGCGAGTGACTTTTCCGCCAATTATTTATATATTAGAATTTGTCTTAAAGTCTGTCTTAAATTAAATTAAATCTGTCTTAGTAAAAAGTCGTAAGTAAATGTCTTTTCGTTCAGTATACCACAGGTAAAGAAACGCTGGGGGCGACTTACAACATTATAATGTATTTTATAGGATGATTTAGAGAATTATTTTCGTTAAATTAATAAATATCGGTAATTTTTGGAGCACAAACAGTCTAAAAAACTAAAATTTATTGTGTCAAACATTCCAGCACATATTTCAAATTGCACAAATTTCCTGAAGGTTTCAAACAATATTCCGCTCACAACTCGAGCAGTATATCAGCCAAAAGTCACATTTGCTGTAACTTGTGTAACAAACATACATGCAGTGTGCATTTTATAGATCGGAAAGTTTATCCTAGTAAGTACATACTGCTGAGAAACCTACACATATCATGGACGGAAATAGTAGTCATTCTTGTTGGGTTCGAGCATTTCCTCCCTTCAAAAAATAGAAGAAAAAAGAGGAAACACGAATCAAGAGCCAAGAATTTAGTCAAGTGTGGAATACTGTTCCAGTCATCTTGCTAGACATTTTCTACACCAGGATATATGAGAGGAAAGAAGAAAATAAGATGGAAAAGAAGAGTGGAAAAAGAATAAAGAGTGAAAGAAATAAATGTAATGCTGACATAAAAACGAAGGAGAGAACTTTTCATGTGCTCGTTCACCCACTCTAAACAGTCGAGTCAATGCTCGGAGCAGAAACTCAGAAGCTGCGCTACAGCATCATTACCATCGCAGTTTTTCATCTTCATCAATATTTTTCGATTTGTTCAAACCTTATAAAACACATATCTTCAGGGTGTATCATACTTATGGGACCTTGCATTTTACATCATCGACGATTCACCACATCGGGTGTCTCCCTGTAGTCTGTAGGAGAGAGAGATACATACATAATGCGATTCACGGCCGGGAAAAACCACGCTTTCTCAAGTGCTCCCAGCAAATCTTCCCGACTTGAATTTTCCTGTTTTTTCCTGTTTTTGAACTTCATTTTCTACTTAATTCCCTGTGTTATCGTAAAAAACTGCCTAATCTTTTACCTGTAAGCTGTATCATAATTATCATGAGCATTTGGGAACAATTACACATTTTAATACACACTCTCAGACAGGAAAGAACAGTTTTTTTTATGAAAGGACGGGAAATTGCAAAAATAAATAGCATAAGCAACGAGACTTTTTTTGTCTGCAGCTGACGTTTGCTGTAATGTGTGCTATTTTGCTTCACAGCTATTATTCTATTCGAAGTCGTGATATGTTTTTTTAAAAGCAGAATATAAAAACGCTCATTAACCCTTTAAGAAAGTTGCCGCCCTTACGATTGGTTACGGAGGATTTTTTATATGCTCCTTTCTTGGAAGAAAAGAAAGGGGAATTACACGAATGACTGGGATTTCTTTTTATCATCTTTCTTTTTCTCATAAAAGTCTTACATTCAGTTTTATTACAAATTCAGCAGACAGAAAAACATTTTTGAAACCATTTTCCATGTGGGGTTATTTTTCTATGCGGTTAGTGTATCGCCTTGACACAATTTAAAGGTATTTAGGAGCAAGAATTGGAGAAGTCAAATTCGAATAGTTCCAGCTAGTACTGCATACTTTTCCAATAATTATCTCTATTCCTAGAAGGAAGATTTGATGCATTTAACCATGTATATACACTTTTTCGGCGGTTGTGATTAAATTCTGAATGAGGGAAAGAGAGAGATATGTTGCTAACGACCCTGCTAACTTCTGCATTAGGAACGGAGAAAATAACTTGGAAATGCGGAGAAAGTAATAATTTGTTTACAAGGGTTTTGGCATGTATTCAAATCACTGAAAAATAAGCTTCTTTCAACTTCCATTCTATCTTATTATTGTTGCAAAAATATTGAACCGTGACATCAAATTTAATATCAGACTGAATTCTATTCTCCCGTTTTACCCGTCTCAATCGTACCTTTGTATCATCTAACTATTGATACAAAAATAAGCTGTGATTTATATGAATCTTCAAATGTTGGCCTTTCATCTTTCTTGCTAATAAACGTAGATTTTCTCTCACCTTTGAATGCAGCTCCATTCATAATTCTCACGTTTAAGATGGTGTGAAGGAAGAAATTGAAATAAGCTGCATTCATCCACGTATTGAAAATAACAACACTGCAGGGTTTGTTCGCTCTTCTATAGCAGTTTTTACACCCACGCACGCTAAAGCTGTATTGATTCACCGGTATAAAAAGGATGCCTATCGGGGTACACTGGTACATATAGTTTATCACGGGAGACATATCTAAACAAACTATCGTTTGCAATTGTTTTTTTATGTGAAATTTATTTCTCTTTTCCACATAAACATGGGATGGGATTATTTCTACGAAGATAAACTGTGTTGCAGAGATTCATTTTCTATGTACATATATTAATCTTTCATGGACTAATAACCTCATTAAAAATCCTAGTACCACATCTCATTTCCGTTCCGTGTGAAATGTAGCAGTCATGCCCCACACTCCATCTCCGAACCCAACAACAGAGGAGACGAGGAAGAGATGGGAAGCTTAATCGACTTTGCTGTTTACTGACAGGTTTTTCCTATTATTTTTCTCCGTCTTCAACTGCCTTTTAGCAAGAGCATTGTTGTGAAGCTGGAGAAAAATGGACACTTTCACCGTTGAGATAAGCTCATTTAACCGTGTAAACTATTTTTACCCTTGGCTGAATATCCCGCGCGATTTCGTATAATGCTCACGAAGTGCACACGATCATTAAAATAACTCATTCATTCATCTAACTTTTGGAAACGTGTCATGTCATATTTTATAAAATGCCAGTTTTTCTTTTCTCTCCTCACAAACATGTTTTCCCTATAAGAACATACAAAGCACCTCTTTATGTTTGGTTTTGTCTGGCGGAAAACATACACAAACAAATTAAATGTTTTAAAATTCTCCGAAACTAGGAACAAGAGACATACAAAGATAAAGAGCCATTTCCCTGTTTTTGGCTACAAATCCTATTAACTTTGGTGATAAAACTTGCCTCTTGGTTTATTCTCATCTTGTCAACTATAAATGCAACGCTGTAGCATTACATTTGCACTGTGTCGGGTCTTATTTCATCATTAGGAACAACAGATTAGGTCACAGATGCATATTTTACAACATTTTCACAGATAAACAAGCAAGTTCATCCGACGTACAATGCAGTACATTTTGCAGTATCTTTAAATGTCAAGAAAGCAAGGACAACCCTACACACACGATACACACAAGGGGAAAAAGTAGCAAATCCTGTGTGTCGGAGTCATAAAGGAAAGGTGGAAAAATAAAGTACAGTAGTAATGTACAGAATGAGTAAGAAAATTAAAAGTACAACATGTTAGCAAAGTGACATTTTAAAGTTTTCTTTGTTCAAAAGTATTTGGCTATCAACCTTCACCCAATTCTAAGTCAAGCAGCGGGGAAGCTGTAGCGAACCACATTATAAGCACCAGAGCTGAAAAGGAAGACGAGATTTTCTACTTTTCCACTATTTTTCTCCTCGTAAAATTGTGTTACCACAAATGTTTATCAGCGCAGCAGTAAGCAACGCCAGAAATTTCCCATTTCTTGAGAGGAAAGGAGAAAACATTTCTTTAACTTTACAAGACATATATAACTACGTGAACACAACAATATATAAAGTTTTTAAATAAAAAGGCCATAATGACAGTATGATAGTAGGAGGGTAAGTAGCTGTAGAGCGAAACAGGAGAGGAGAGGGAGAGTGAATTTCTCTCTATCTTTCTTCTGTCTGACTTTGTACAATAGAAGTAGCGGAAAACTAGGAAACTTATTTGTTTCTTTTCCCTTGCCGGAAATTTGTCATATGCGCATGGAGACCTCACACGGGTAGGAGTATATTGTTCTCGCTTAAGCATGTGTGCATGCATTGTTATTGCAGGCGATTTTATATACGTCAAAGAACATGAAAAGAACAATGAAAATCTACTCACATAGTGAGTACCCATCCAAAGTAGTATAAACCGAGAAGTGGAACATCAATAATAAAATTACCGTGTATATATATGAGTGTGTATGTTGTATATGGCGTTTAAGCAAAAGCAGAAAGGCCGGGAGAAAAACGATAAGTGTGAATGTGTGTTATTACTGCATTGTATGTATTGTTGTAGTAGCCGTAAAAATGTGAAATGGCATTTTACGAAACAGTAAATTTCGTAAAACGAAAGTAGGAGCACTGTGTGCAAAGCAGAGATCCGAAAGTTAAAAATAAGTGGCTTCATAGATAGGTAGTTTCCAAAGAGATGGTAATAGTCAGCTAGTCAGCATCATAAGACTTTCTCTACTAATCCAACAGCTTCACAAGTCTTACCCATTTGTAGTCACTATAGTACTCTGCACTTCACATTTCCACACTCAATAATTAGGATTGTAATATGCACTCCTGATTTTGCAAAACATGCTGGAATAACAAAAGAGAAAGCGGGCAACAACGTGGACGCTCCTGAAATACGTAATAATAAAGTACACATGTAAGGGGACCTTGTAGCGTAGTGTTGTTTTTCACCCGTAATTAACCGACTTTCTAGCTGATTTTATTTGTATTCATTATATACGCAGAAAAACGTGCACATGCACTATCAGGAACTATTATAAAGGCCACAGAAAGCTCGTCCAGGGAAACAGCCGCTTTCATTTTCTCTCTGTTTACACTTTTAGTGCGATCCGTTTTCATTAAAATTGGAGCTTGTAATAGTAATATACGTTAGGAAGTCAGCTCAAGCAGATTTTGACGCGACGTATCCATAACATCGTATTAGGTTGGACTGGAGGCGGCTGTTGGATGTGCTTAAACGCAAAGAAAACACTTCCCCATGAAAGCAAATCAAATGACCGGTTTTTTCAATACCTCAACAGGCAGCTAACACTCTGTTTAACACCATTGATATATGCCTGTTACGGAGATTGGGATCAGGATCTTTATAAATGATTTTTTGTATCGACGAGGGAAACCACCTACATTACAATTCAGTATACACAAGAAAAGTTGCTGTTCCTGCATTCTCTTCACTTGACTGCACCGCATTGATTACTTGAGAGGGAGCACATATGGACCTGTGTGCAGAAGTAAACCTTCACTTTTATTACATTAGGTAGAAATACGATGCGCTGTGTATTCCCCGTCATTTGCTTAGACAACCGAAAGAGTTTCATTGGATTTAATCAAAGCCACATGAAAGGAAGGACGCGGAAAATACAAAATACATTGCTTTCGTCTTCTCGCGTTGCTACTTTTTCCTCATTAAATGTATACGTAGGCATGTACACATATACTACTTCCTTCGTAGTACTGGGCTGTGGGTGGGCCATAGACAATCCAATAACAATTTTGTGCAGAAAAGTGAATCGGGTTGTCTGGTCTTGTCAACGTAATATATAATTTAGGTACTTAAGACGCCTACATAGATACCGTTCTAGTTTTTGAATATACATGTCTTTATAATGCGGAAATTACCGGATACTGTGTTCCTCTCTGGAAAAAACATTATAATAATAGCTTCATTAACAGACGTTGTTAACTAGAGGACGGTTGCTCTCGATTTCAGCACACACCAAGCCCTATTATTCACCATCGCTTAACGACACGGTTAACAATAAAGCTTTGGGAGATACTCTGACGGTTGTGCGATAACAAAAAAGCCACCAGGAAAAGTGACTACGTATGTAAACTTGCAACAAGATCTTTGTCTTTTGTGAATGTATCTATGTAAAAGTTCCATAGAAAGCAAGTCGCTTTTATTGCATAAGTAAGCATTATGCATGTAAATACCTGTATATGGATATGTACGGGCAGACATATACAAAAACATGAAGAACAGTAAGAAACTAAGTACTGAAAGTAGTTTATAAAGTACAAAAAAAAGAAAATGTTGGATACATTTTGAAAACGAATATAAGATGCATTTAACCTGCCTCTGTATATATATTATGCTTATATTTTTTAAATAATAAGGAAGAGAGTGAAAGAGAGAGAGAAAGAGAGCGAAAAAAGCGAAGGACTTTTCTCACTTCTAAATTTTCTGTAGAATTCATTCCAAAGCATATATTAGCCACACAACCTCGGAAAGACTTAAATAATGGTATCATGGCGTACGAATATGTGGTCCTATTTCAAACCCGTGGCGCGGCCGAGTCTAGAGTTCAAATGCAGAGATTTTTTTCAATATAACACAATAAGCAAGAATGTACTTAAAGGACCGTCGTCGTCGTCCCAATCCGTGGTTGGTATGAGCATAGATGCATATATAACTTGTGCTAGTATATTATGTAGTTTATACATTAAACCGTGTGGTGACTTTAAAAAAAAGAAGAAAAAGATAGGCATAAGTGCTGGTTCATTCGACAACGGCAAAGTCGTCGAAAAAGCCTACGATGCAGTCTTGTGAATAGAGGATATAATAATAGTAATAACATGACTTGCTTGCTCCACGTTGCTCATCACGGTAGGGACAGTACGCCTGAGGACTTTCTCTCTCCTCTTTCCTTTCACTTTTTCCCGTATTTCTCCATCTCCATCGCAGCTTCAGCTTATTCTTTTTCCTTGAACATTTTTTTTCTCCGTCCCTTTCCCCCTTCTTATTATATAAGCCCGGCGTTGTTTCCTTCTTACTGGCACACTACTTTTGACGATGATGGCGATGAAGATGACAATGTTCGCATATCTCGCATTTTGTTCCGTGCAAAGTGTAAGGAGTCGTGGGGAGAGAATTGTTCTTTCACGCATTCCATTACTTTACACTGCACTGTCGTCTTTCACAGAGAGGGACATTTCAAAGTTTGTGGCATTACACACTCTCATAATAATATATACCGAATTTACTGCATACGGTTATTATACATTTCAGCATTCTTTTCTATTTTCTCTTCTATCTACGCGAGGACAGAAAGTGACGAACATGTTTACGTATTTACGCTTGTAGCTTTCCCCAACCCGGAAAGTTGTGTCGGTACAACAAGTTTATATGTGCTATGAACTTACCGCCGCCACCGCCATTCCAAAAAATTCAATATAAATGCGGAGAAGGGTTAAAATTTCAAAGAGGTTTGGACAGAAATAAAGAATGTGCGACCGTGTAAAAGAATAATGAAGTTTAGTAAATAACCGAGAGAAAAATGTTATCTCTGAGTCATTTCAAACCACAAGTGTCATTGCTAAAGCAAGCAAGCAAGTAAGTATTTTCTCTTGCAACACACCATTTCCATACCGTCGCAGTACAATGCTTTACGGTCTGATAGCATTGTATTGGACCTCCCCAAATGTCAATATATGTTTCACAAGACGTGTTGTTTGGAAAATTAGAAATGCCTATTTGAAGCCTTTCATTTTCCAGGTATTTTATGGTAATTTTATTATCATTAATATACAAGAACCTATGCAAAGAGTGCTTACCAGTCGTGGGTGTGTATATGTATATGAGTTCCCATTGTCAAAACGTAATTTAAGTGCTGTCTTCAACCTTCAACATTTTATCAGCTCCCTCCCATAGGTAGCAAACACAAAAGAAGTAAAACAGTACTTAAAATGTCATTTGTAATATTATTGCGAAAAGAAGGCGATACTCGAATGGTGCACACGGTCATACATTGGAACCAAACCAGCATGGAGAAGAAAATGACATAATTTTTAAGTGAGATTATGAGTGTGCTTTGTGTCATGTAAAAGCAGGAGAAAATACTTGAAAAAATGTCATTTTGTAGCATTCCTCTTCCCCCTATGCTTCTCCCCTGTTCTCCTTGTTTCCGTTTAGGTGAAGGAGAAAGCTCTCAAGTCCAGAAGTTGGTAAGTATCTCTACGTTTAGTAGAGTATACATGTGTCCCATTTCAGTTTCCGTCGCCCTCCTCGATGCCTCTTCAGCTTTCAAGGATAAGAAAAAAAGCAATTTGGTGAATTATGGTCTCACAATGATGTAATAGGACTTTGAAGAAGCTTTTTTGCTATTATTATTCCTTAAATTGCATGCCAGTCAACGAAAGAGTGTGTGAACGTTTATAAGACTGGGTTGTGTATGACAGTAGAACGGCTTTTATCGACGGACGGCAGTAGTAGCAGTAGTAGTTTTACTTGCCATTTTATTTAAGAGTTTTATGAAATGATGGTAGCTAGTTTTTTTGTATTGTCCACATTTACAAAACAGCAGTCCTCAGTCCCCCGTTAACAGCGGCATAACATCATACACCTCATTCTCTTTTTTTTAGCATGTATTGCATTAGTGCAAAATTTTATTAAGCTCAAAGCGGGTTTAATACGAACTTGGTAAACCACATAGATGGAACGACAGGCGGTGAAAACAGTCGCCGACAATTTAGGTCCTTGTTAGCTGGCTTTTCCGTGTAATCTTTTCAAACTGTGGAATTCCTATACGGTCTTATAGTGGGACTATATACGTTCCCATGTAGGCATGTCGGTGTGTGTGACGATGAGTGAACTCACGGAGAATTGTGTATACGTATTTAGAATGCCAAAGAGGTAAAAGGGAGAGGCTGAGTGGGCAAGGGGGCAACCAAGTGAAGAAGACAATATAATAATGGGGAACGGTGAAAGCTTTACTTGTTGGGATTAAGTCATTATCATCATCGTGATCATCGCCACCTCATGACAATGACACAATGAGACGGTGAAAATTGCTAGAATGACACGATGCTATAAAGGAATATGTGTATCCTTTGAGAGGGATATAACATTGGATCTGCATTTATTGTAGGGTGGAGGTATAGAATGAAGGAGAAATGGAGTTAGACACACAGAGAATAGAACAACCTTTGTGCATCGCAAATGAGCTGAGTCCTCAATATTGCGACGTTATACGCTGCTGAATTGGTAATTGGTAGTTATATCTATATGGACATACATACTTTACGCCTATTACACTTTCTCATAAATATCTCTTTATTGTGTATTAGTAAGCCGTAAGCTTAGTCCGCAATGTAGACTTGTAGACACACAGAACAAGTGCGACAAATCTTTCTATAACATTCCAAGCCATAACGGTCAACGCCGTGTCTGCGGTTGCTGAGAGTAGGTATGGCATATGGAGAATATTCAACACGATCATAAAATAGTCCAAAAATATAACGGGTTTGTATCCCCAATAAAGCGACTGCTATAGACAGAGTGGGGAATGTACGATACTTTACGTTCGACAAATTCAGGTTAGTCTACTACGCTTTCATCGCAAAATTTCATCTTGTCCTTTAGCTATAATTAAGCAATTCTCTCCTCTATACTTGAGGCATCATCACTTTCACATCACACTCAGGAGGGTAACAATGGTTCACTTTTTGGTAGAACAGGACACGAACGACCAAAAAGGTATTCTAATTTTGGGGGTCGGCGGAGGCAGCTAGGATGGCAAGACAATATAATGAGCTGTTATTTGTGAAGATTACAGGGCTTGCTGGCAACATTGCAGACGTGTTCCTGTATCAGTTCAGGTAGGCAAGGAAAGCCCACCAATTTCCCTCTAGGAAGGCTTATGCTGATTGACCTTTTAATAAACCTGTACGACACTATAAATGTCACTTTTAGAGAAAATGTCAAAACGTCGTGCTCTTTTGAAATTCCTCAGAAAGAATAATTTAACCACCCATGCCAATGCTATAAAAGGCGTTTCAAAAGCTTTATATGTGCGGCCAGGTAAGAAAAGCATTGTAGAAATAGACGTTAAATGTATAATAGCGTTCGTAATTTAATTGTTAAGGAATGCCCCGATTGAATCAGAACATTTCTCGTAGGGAATTTCTTGGCAAGCGCTCGTTTTCTCGGATAAACTGAACAAGTAGGCCACGCTGGGAATACATGATGGACATAACATACGGAACGAATTAGATGTAGTACATTTTCCCAGTACCATTTCCATTATGTTCTTGGATTTTAGTCATTTATCTCCATTCAGTTACCAGTAATAAGGTATTCTCTAATTCCCAGTAAATTCGACCAGGCTATAAAAAAACCGATGGGAGAGACGGGTTGAGAACAAGCGTGTACACTCACGGATAATCGAAGTTCAGATATCCATTATCATTTCCCAGTAACAAGAGTGTTTTTTTCCACGCCACTACCACGAATTTATCTGATACAATCGTTTGAAAGCCGTGCTTTCCACTTGCCACATGGGAAAGTTTCTTCTTGACATTTAATGGTTTATTTGGGCATATATAACGTCTCTGGCCGAAAGGAAATAACGCCCTCCCGACAGGGAAAAAGATTTCAATGATAAATTACTGTTGCAAACCCCTTTAAGGGAAAAATTTGTGAAATGGTCCTTCCGAGTTACGTAAATAACGGCAACAACAACGCATGTGTAAAATGTCATTCGTGTGTTTTCTCTATGTATGGCGTGATGCGGTCCAGAACAACGTTCCGTTAATTCCTACATTTTTCTTGCGATCGCAATCTAATAAAATGAATTGTCAAGTTGTTGCAGCATAAAGGAGAGCAAACAACTCGAAAAAAATAGGCAAAATCCTCAATCGTTAGGTTGACGCACGTTTCCGCCCTTATTATAATGATTTTCTCATTAGGTGTGTACATGGTCCATAAGAACATGTTCCTTATTATTACCATACATCGATGGGAGCTTTACAAATGGCCTATTCGTTGCAGCATGTTTTCCTTGGCACCAAACTGCTCTGCAGCTTATATAGCGCTGGCTGTTGGAATGTCTGCCTATATTTTATGCTTACAAATGTCCCCTGCAGAATATTTTGACTGTTTCTTGAAATTTTGCATTTAAATTGATGACTTGTACGGACGCTTAATGTAATCGTTCATTTTTAAGCGATAGAAACATTTTAAAATCAATTCATATTGATTAGCATTTGAACTCATTTAAATCAGATGGTATACCAGAACTACGTTATATACCTCCCATATAATTAATTGTGTAAACATGTTGGAAAAGGACTATTTAGTAGAGCACTACATTAAATGTGGAGACGGGGAATTGTCCCAACGTCATTTCCATTGTCCTTGAGGGTGCAAAAAGGCAGTGAAAAACAACAGGTTTCCTATGAACATTTTTTTTCGTCTCTTCTAGTCCTGCAGTTTTCTTCCTTTCCTTTTGTCCCCCACTGCCAAAAACTCACTACTCATCATAATGAGCTTTGGAAAGACGAAGCACACAAACCTACATTGCACACGCAGAGACACACACAGTACCAACAACATATGTGCCAGATGATAAGTGTTGAGCAAGACACGATCCATTCATTTGGTACCCTAATGTCCATGCTACTACGACCTAAGCGAACTACCAACATAAGTCAAGAATTATTTTACTCTTCCTCCATGAAGACATTTAAAGTGTTCCTTTCTGCAAGGACGCAAGTTTACCCAAGAAGAAGGGAAGAAAGTACAATGATATTACGAATAGGCACTACACTCCAACTGATGTGGTAGTAAGGTTTGTGCATTCCCATGAAACATTCATTATCTTTGCGAAAAAAATGCTTGCAAGGAAGACTTGCCACCATCAGAGCTCTATAGCCATTACCTATGAAGAGAAGAAAGTTGACTAAACTATACACACAACACACGTATAGTATGTAGGAGGTTTCACATGTAGGCAGCTAGGAAAGAAAATGCAATTTTTATGATATGAACAGAGCGTGTACCCACAGAATCCTTTTTACGAAGCAGTGTACCCCTACATTACCCTGCCATCGCCGCACCACTTAACTACTCAGATAATAGATATAATGTGTCTGCTGTGTGCAGTCAATGAGCAGTAGAAGAAGAGCAGCCTGCAACAAAGATATGACTTAACTTGCGAAAACTCCCAACTTACTAAGAACGTTGAAGAAATAATATTTGGAATTTCTGGCGTCGTTCCCGAAATTCTTAGATGGTCAATGGTCACATTCAACGTTCTCTCTATATTTTAACTACATATACATTAGAATAATATGCCCTCCTTCTTCGTTATGCATCTGGAGAAAGTTGTAAGGAGCTCGTCCGCACATATTTCATACACGTTTTATCCGCAAAGACAAAGTATATGACAGGATGCTCAAAAAGTTGAAACTTTCTTTTTTCTTTTCTTGGCTGTTGGCTCATGATTTTGCAGCAATGCTGTCAGAATGAAAAAATGGAAAAAAGGTGATGGTATATGGGGTGCATGGTATGGATGGATGCGTTTATATCATCTTCGTTTACTACAAAGAGCGAGAGTTTTTTTTGTGTTTTCATAAAACCAACGGTGTACGAAAACAGCTGACTTTGTTTCAAATCTTTTTTGCATTTATTTCGTGGGACTCAGCAAGTGTGAGAGGAGTGAAGCATGGAGCATGAGAAAAGAGAGGAATTGCCGAGTATAAGGTGTACTTTTGACGCCTTCGGAGGTAACTTTTTAGCGGAACTTTCACACCTTAAGGAAGCTAGAAACAACATTATTATTACCCAATCTCGGAGAAACTGCCCCACTAAACGAACGTTTTTTTATGCTGTCTGCTAGATTTCCCTTTTCTTCGAGCAGTAGTAATATTTCTGTTTTATTTAGGCATAAGGGAACTTCAATTCGATAGATTTATGTTTTTGCATGAAACACCACAACTCTTATTCGTGCGTGGAACAACAAGACATCATTCTTTTATTTGCTGTCAACGGGTGCTACATTATTAAAAAACGGCAACTTACACCAGACTACTACTGCTTGGGTACGAGAAAAAGTTTCGATTTGACATGATGCGACGATGAAATGATTTCATGTTCCAGTCTGCTAAGCTAAAAAACATATATACATTTCGGCTCAGTTATGAGCTTACAAGTATTTTTTTCATCAGTTTCTGGTTTTCAAACTACTTGTACAGTTACTGCTCCTATCATTTTTTCCTTCCATCTAATAATAACAATAATCATGCCTCCTGTATACTACACTGTCGTATGTGTGTGTCTACGACGCTACGAGATAGATTAAAGATAGCAGAACGTGTACATTTCCATTGCCACCCATCGTCATACAAAACAGCATAGGAGCTACCAGCAAAAGATGTAGAAAGAAAATTACGTTTTTCTCATACAACTTGTGTGACTACGGCATCCGTTTCACGGACATCATGAAATAACTTCAAGGATATAAATAAGAAGACTTGGGAATGAGAACGTACTATTCTCAACGCAACGACGAAAACGGAAAATATCCTCAAGAGTCAGATCAGTAGCAGTTTTTCTCGCAAAAAAGAGAGAAAAGTAGTTGAGCTTTTTCACTAGACCAGGCAACCTTCTCATAATAGTGTGTGTGTGTGTGTGTGTGTGTCTGTGTGGCTGACTGGGAGGACTTATTATTTTTACACACGCTCCATCCGTATACATTGTTATGAATGTACACATCACATCACCCACTATGAGTACCCTTCTATTAGACTCACGTACGTTTCAAGAATACTTACTCATTGAGGAGCGATCCATGCAATAAATAGAAAGCCAGAAATAAGAAGTAGAGAAAATGGACTTCAAGTCCCCGTAACCTAAGAAAGAACCCTGGGAAAGCGTATGAAAGCACCTATATCTACATACGCTGTAAAAAAAGTAGAGAAAAAGGCGCTCCTTTCCTAACACAACTTCTAAAAGTTTAGCTGAAATTTGTGATAACAATCTATAGGAAGAGAATCAGGAGATTGGGGATACTCCCACTCCACTATATCCCTGCTCCACACAGTCACCAGAGTGAAAAGAATACTGTATAGTAACTAGCGCGCTTTCACGGAGAAAAAAAAGCCTGGACCAAGTTCTCGTTCATGTGTGTGTGTACCCATATGAAAAACATGTACATACACACATACATTTGTGTGTGTGTGTAAATTTTTTGTACTCGGGCGAACACACTTTGCCTTTTCTTGTTTTGAAACACAATAAATAGTACAGGATGGAGGTTTCCTAACAAAAACATGCTACAATGCTTGCTACATCATACCTATGTAATTTCCATCTAGTTTACTTACAATGAAAGCGTCAAGGCATTTTCTGGCTTGGTTGGTTGCTTCAACGGGGAGAAGGCAGAAAATAATAATAATAATAACAAAAGTAACAGAGAAAACACACGAGTCAGGCGAGGGCTGGAAAAATAAAGGGTAGTACGAAGACAACAAGCAGAGGCAAAGTCGCCGGATGCTCCTTGTTCTCTGGTGCTGCTTCACTCGCTGTTCCATTCTCCTTAGGCAATGCTCCTACCAGGAGTTGCATATTACACAAAACATAAAACATGATCTAACTAACATCAGGGAATCTAAAAAAAGGAAAGGAGCAGCCGTAGCTGGAGCTTTCAAATGAAAAGAAAGAAAAGGGAACTTTTACCATGCACACTGCTACACATATAATAATGAGAAGATAAAGAAAAACTGGCCATTGTCATTCCTCACCGAAACCGAACATGAATTCTCCTTTTTTTCGAATTGCCTTGTTGTACCACGTCTTGGATGTTTATATAGAATGTACGGTATATGTAGGTAGTTTGTAGGTGGCTGTTAGTAAAGTTTAAGCGCTGTTTTCTTCTCACTAAATCCCTGGTATACCATTTCCTTCGTGTACAATTTCTGAACAAGAGCTGAATTACAATACGGTGCATACACAAATGCATTACCATTCATTCAGACATTAGGTACGTGATGGTTGAGTGTGGGTATGTGTACCCCGTTAAGTTGATGATGACGACAAGGTTGATGTTGAGACGGACTGGGGTAGCTGGTGGTGGGTGTTATACATGCTGATCTAAAGCATCTCCCGTTCTAAAAGAGAATCTATCTCCTTTAATGGAAAAATTACCAAGTGAGAATAAATGCATTTTCGATGTGGTTGAGCAGTAACAATTACAATGTCAATAGAAATTGATGCTTTATTGCCGATTATATGGTCTTGGTACTTGGGTGTGCTGGTAATAGCATTAGTAGTGCAGACTGCAGACGCAGACTAACAATGTTAAAAACCAGTTGGATTATCTAGAGGAAGCTTGTTAGGTAAGGAGATGGGAGAATTGAAGAGAGTAAAATCGGGCATAATGCATGTAATATCCGCTTCAGGATCTTAAAATTCCTATCTTTTTTCCCTATTCGTTTATAGGTTCAAATTAGGCTTGTTGATACGACGGAAAGATTATACGATAAAAAAGGTGGTTGAAACGATGGCCGTAAGGCAATGCCTTATTTCCTTCCGTTGTTGGTTGAAATAATAAGCATGTTTCCACGAACCATTAAAGTAGGCCTTTCACCACCTCGTTAAATTCGTAACAGATTAGGAAAGACTGTATAGCTCGTTTCGTTTATCGAATTTGTTTTTTTTCTCTCTTTCCTTCATTCTCTTCATGTCCGGAATAATTTAAACCCACTTCACGTTATGCTTATCGATTCACCCGCACAATTCCTGTACGCTTTTATTGCTCTTTTGTGTTGATTTATTTCCCTCCTCCCGTCCTCAACAGTTTTTTTTACACCGTGCCGTTATTAGTAAAAGCTGTCACCTTTTTTTCTATCGCGCAAGACAAATTGCGAGCCATTCGTTCTTGTACTAACCTTTCACCACACAAATATCAGCCACATACAGTTTTAGTGGATGTTACTTCCGATCCAGTTGAATGTTAAATGTTCAGTTGCATGACCTTGAAAATCATTCAATATTACTTTCACCACTTGATAATACACACACACACGAAGTATTTTCATGAAAAAAAACTTTTTTTCTCGCCGTACCCATAAGACAACCTCGGCACTACCATACACATGAGAGGGTGATACTCTGTTGAGGGGGTAAATAAAATGTAACGATTTAACATGTTTTGACCTTCTCTTTCCTGCCATAAATAACTTTTTCTTTTAAAAAACCTTCAACAATTCTACTAAAAAAAAGTTGTCGTCGGACCCGGTGATATTACCAGGTACAGACATATATGCATAAAAGACACCATTTGAAGAGAACTGTACGATTACACGTAATTGTATTTCAATGTCGGGCAGTTTTCTTCTACCTATTTTGTCTTTTACATAGAATGCAATTTGTCAAAAGGAGAAAAAACCTCCCAAATGTTATCAGTCTCTTGAAAGTTATTTTATTTTTTTCGCCAATAACGATTTCCCGTATAATATGTATTCATGTCATATATCTCTCTCTCCAGCAGCAGCATCTTTGTCATCTCCACAGACCCACACAAATCGAGTTATTGCATAGTCTATAATGATTCTACATGTCTTCCCCCCGCAGTCCCGCAGTAATGCCAATGTTTGACGAGATGGTTGGAAATTGTCAACAGTTGAACAGTTGAATGTGGATTGCGGGCACACAATGCATGCTCTACAAATACTAACCTCCTTTGTTGCCGATTTCTACAACCATTCCCCACAGGTTTTTACTTACTATATGTACCAGAATGTGTCTGTCTATGCATATCCAGCTGTCTTTTTTAGGAGATCGCAGCGTCACCGTCTGACGATAAAGCCTTTTCAATGATAACGCTATTCATCGATAGAACCATTGTCAAAAGGCAATATATGCATATTAGCGCATACATCAACAACCGTGCGGGAAGAGCCGAATAAGTATATGGGTACTACTCCTTTTCTGTTTTGCATTTTCAGTGATAGATTTGGGGAAGCACATTTCACTCCGTGGCTAGTGAAAGACGCCGTTGTTTTCTCGCTGTACCTGAATAAAAGGATCTTTTTCCAGGTCAAAGCTTATAATGTGATGCATCTGTGGAATGCTAATAGAATGTGGAGTTATTACATTTGCAGCATTGTATTCAACAACCTTGGGTCTTTTGCCGTTACTAAAATATCAATTGAATAGACCAAATCCGCGAGTTCAAAGAGTGTGTGTTTGTGTGAATGCGTTCAGTTAAGCTTGTATCTATCTATATTTTTTTTTATTAAGAAGAGAAACTGTGTGGTGAAATATGCTTTTGCTGCCTGCCTGCTGTTCCAACTTCCTTTCCCGGTGGTGGACAAAACACACGATGCATGAATATATTGAATTTTTTCAGCTGGTTTTGCACAAACGGAAGGAATATCCTCAAGATATATATCTCTCAAGACAAGATCGCCTTTACACATGCATCTTTACACGCAAAATGCCTTAGGCAAGAAAAAT
This sequence comes from Callyntrura sp. NNG-2020, assembly GCA_027744055.1. Classification (NCBI taxonomy): domain Eukaryota; kingdom Metazoa; phylum Arthropoda; class Collembola; order Entomobryomorpha; family Paronellidae; genus Callyntrura; species Callyntrura sp. NNG-2020. The sequence goes on along the minus strand of JAHZNE010001187.1, from coordinate 23,435 downwards.
CAATAAAAAAGAAGGGTAGATAATTTGCATAATGATTTCCTTATCTTATCCCGACAACATCTTTGGACAACTTTTCCTAGCACTGCCAACAAGTCAAGAAGTTCATAGACCAAAATTCTCGGTGGATGTGGATGTGGATATATTAGAGAGAGAGAGAGAGAGAGAGAGAGAGAGATAGAGAGAGAAAGAAGGGGAAATTCTATATGTACATTTTTGCAATTGCAACATTAAGCAACATTCGACTTGAAAAGCCGCATTGCTGGGCAAGAAGAAATTGATAATTTATTTCCTATAGGCTTCAAGTTCTAGCACAGTGAATAGGTATAAGTATATTTTGTAAAAATATTTTTAGGATTATGCTGTTTGCTTTCACTTGCTTCCCTTTCCTCCCACTAGACCAAACTTTTTCAGAAGTTGACAATAATAATTATTTCCGTTCAGCCCTTTGAGAATATACTTCTTCCCACTCCTGAATTTGCATTTAAACCAGTACTTCTCAGGCCAACCTTACTTTACGAATGGCACAACTTATCAATATTCATGTATGTACTTTTCTCGTCGTATAACACCATATTTGACGAAGAAATTTATATGTATATATTTAAATCCACTGTGCATTGCAATAACTACCTGTGTACTGTACACCGTTAGCAGAATAATCTACCTACTAAACACTAACATCAGACCACGCACAAAATTCGGGTTAATGACAAAAATTATTATCTGTGCAAACAATATGCATAACAGAAAACAGTATTAATGTTTGTCGGAATACTAAACCGTGGTATGAGTTGGTATAAAGTAAACAAGAAAAAGTTCTGAGTGTCCATAAATGGCATGGATAACCCGGTTTTTTTAGCCAATTTTCTTTCGTGTCGTAAAGCACATGCTGCTGTGTTTATGAATAAAAATAACGTTAAGCTCTACAAGGACATCCCGTTATTTTTCCATGTTTATCCGTACTTCTATTTAACTAAAAATAAGTGTTATTACGGTGCACTGTTTCGCTAAAACCAACTCACTTGAAAGCAACTAGTTTTAAAGCCATATTTATTGCCACAGTTCGACAGAAACTATCCACAGGCATCGCCATTTTAGACGTTTCTCAGTTTGGAATAAAGTGTGCAAAACTTTATTTTTTTTTACTTTTGAGCTTTTTGGTAGACCAAAGAATAGAAACTCAAATTTAGAATGTTGGCCACAACTTTTACTCCTCGTTTTTTTGCTAACGTACCTATCCGTCCAATTTGTAAAATTTATCGTATTACTTGCCTTCATTGGGTATACATTTTGCGATATGCTGCCAGCTCAGCTTAAGAGGAAAATATTTGTGGAAATATCGCGATTGCACATTATGCCATCGAAAATATTGTGGTGACGCCTTCAAATAGCACAAAAAAGTGTAAGCGCTGCACATTGCATTTCTCTTTCATGGTCATTCTGCTCCAATAAAATTGTTAGTGGTGCTCTTTCTCTTAGCGCTGTTTTCAAACAAAAATGAGTTTTTATGTGCAATAAGTACTCTGCCGCTTATTGTCATGTTTTCTCCCATGAGTCAAGCTCCAGCTCCCTATCATCTCTCTTTATACCCACAAACTCTAATGGAAGAAAGCATCCATTTTTCTTTCAGATGCAGTTGGAATGTGAAATGGCTTTTAAGCACTTTTAATAACCTACAGAAGATGAACAATGAGCAATATGTGTAAGATATATTCATGAGGTTGCCCGACCTCTACCACAACCGGCTGTTAGGATCGGGAGGACAGCCAGTGGAGCGGAAGAAAAAAGCCGTTGAAAGAAACTGCCAACTCTGTATTTCTCTTTCAAACCCATTAAAATGAAAAGCTTTGGTGGCAATTTTGCAACTGCTATTCCGACTACATAACCCTACCCAAAATGCACTTGACAAAGAGCTTGAAACTTCAACGCGTGATTTAAGAGCGTTTTCCTTTGATACACGCAGAGACTTTGAGAATCTCTCTAGTAAAACTACGCGTGCTTTACAAGTCTATTCACTGTTAATTACAAAGCTGTGATGAAAAGTGGTCAATTTTAGTGATTTTACTGGAGAATATATTGTGCGGAGTTAATAATGATGATTAAAGTTTGCATGAACTTTTAATGGGACACCCGAGTTTCTATAAATTGTTGTTAAAATGAAAGAAAAGCTCCCATTTATTGCTAATACGCGTAGGTCGATAGGTTTGTGTGTATATACGGATGCCGGCGTATAACTTCATTATTGCCCCCGCATTGTTGAAAAGTTTGAAGGTAGAACTATTAAAGAGAATTGGGCTGTTTTTTTCGAGGTACCTAGACTCTTCGTTAAGTAATTGAGTTCATTGTTGTTTTTGAATGTGGCACAATTACTCGAGAACCTCGAGGACAAGATAACAATATTTGTTTGAGGTAATAAAGGAGAGCGAAACGTGTTTAGGGAGCGGAGATAAATTCCTGCTCTGTGTGAGATTGGTCATCATCACTATAATGAGATATGCTGTAGAGATGTAGTAATAAAAATTGGCCTGTGGTAAAAGTTGGCTCATAAAGTTTACTCTCAATTTATTAGTATTTATCCTTGAATAGCCTCCTACAGTATATACGACGAAACAAGAAAAAATTCCCCCCGTTTAATTTGCCCTTTTTAGGTAGCTGCGTTGTGGACTGTGATTTATTTGATCCTAATAACTTATTTCAACACTAATAACTACAAACCACGAGGAACATGGAGCCCATCCAAGGCCTTCTCTCTTTGACCTTTGTGGATTTCTCTGTTATTTTTGTCGGTGCCTTTATAAATGTTTGGTGAGGAAGAAACTTTACTCAAAGCGGAGAATTTCTTAAGAGACTATCGTCGTGTCCTGAAAAGAGCCTAACCAGCTGCCATCACCGATTGCGACAGCTTGTCTACTGATATTGGTAGGTACTCGTGTAAATGGGATATGGTCGCATTTAACAAAAGCAACCTATACGTTTCTAGAAACATGTAATTGATAACAAGAATTTTCCACGAACATCTAATCTACAGAATTAAAAACTGATGGGAAATGAAACACCTTTACCGTTTTTCGTCTCTGGAGAAGAGCGGAAGGAGCTTCAGCTTCCCACTCGAGTGGGAGAGAATACCACATTTTGTATGCATTTTCTATTTGCTCTTTTAGCTCTATTGAGATAGTAAAACACTCTGTCTGCAACGATCCAAGCAATACTTTTTTACGTGATCCTCTTAAATCCTGGGTAAACATTTGCCACCGCCACCATCACCGCATCACTACTGATATTGTTAGTGAGACTGGGGAAAACGACGACACTTTTATACCGGTGTGGTGGCGGTGATGGTATGGCACCGGGTGCGCTTCTTCAAAATGTTAACGTACTCTCTGATGTAATTCATTTCACATCACTTGATGATGGTGATGATGATGATGATGATGAAACAAAAATCTAAGCCACTTCATGACAGAATTCAATTATAAGAATATCTAGGCTTCCGGTTGAGCGGCAAATGTCATGGCTGGAAATTAATTCTATAAAACAAAACTTACAACATAACAGAGTGAAAGTAAAGGGAAAACGCTTTCTTCATTCAATTTAAGACACTCGTGCCGCCATTTTCTATAGATCAGAAACAACAACATCCAACGGGGATCTGTGCTAACTAGAACGATAGTAGGTCACATGTTTGTACAAATATTACATGCCTCTCTCGATGTTCCAGTAGTTTCTACTATGATTTCGTAACACCCTCAACCAAAGAAAGTGCTTATAGATACTATAGGTAGTTTACAACCTTTACAGAAAAAGTACCTCTGGTAAAGGAGCTTAACGTGTTATGTGAATATTTCATTAGACATGAGCAGCACTTTGGTGTCACTTTTTGTACCAGTGGGACAATCTTTAAATGACGGTTCATTCTGTCTCTGAAACCCAAGATAAACAGTGAGAATCAACACTGTACACACACACAAACAGGGTAACAGCGAGAGGAAGAGAAAAAACGTTATTTTGGTTGCCTGTATCTGGGTAGATGTGCGAAAGCAAAAAGACCGATGGTAGCTTCAATTTCTTTCTACACGGGATTACTACTCCTTTTAAATCTTTTAGATGACTTCACTCTCCAACGCATTTCTCTCACTAACAAAATAAGCATGCACTTTGGCAACCATATAATAGTAACAACAACAATACTAATATTACAAGTGTACACGTACAAAAATATTTGTACATTTTCATATGAAAGCATCTTGGCAGGGTACATGTTCACACTTGAAAGGAGACAAAAAAGTAAGGGCACGACAAGTATACGAAAGATTTTATACCAATGCCATCACCGCAAAAAGCATTACGCAGAGCTATGCAAACGCATAAACAAGGAACATTTATTCTTTAATAGTAACAGTTTATGTTCCCCCGTATAAGTGTAAACATACTCGCCGGCACACATACACACATATACAAATACAAAACAGAGAGACACACACACAATGAGAATTGTTGAACAGAAATGGCGAAAGCCTTTTTAGTGTCGCATGTTCCGGAATAAGCAGTTACCACTGCCACCATTGCACAAAAAAAAGACAATTTTATGTGCGAGTTGCGAGTTCATGATGCCATATAAGCGGACGTACAAAAGACTTTCATTGTTTCCTACCACTGTACAGTAAAAGGCACACAGGGTGGGTTATGCTATGCCTTTATATTAAAACGATAATGAATCCAAGTTTATGTGCCGTCATGCATTATATCAACGACACCAGGCTGATGGTGAGAGAAAGGGAGAAAAAAGGGTCATACGATACGCATATACATGTATGCACATTTTCTACTCTCCATTATAAAATGGAGTTAAAAGAGTGGAGAAAGCGAGAGAAAAATACAAAAAAAAAACAAGACGACTTAAAGGGAAGCTGCTTTTCCACAGCTTTGTCTACTTAGAGAAGTTTTTTGTAGCTGTTACTACTGTTTTGCTTCAGTTTACTGCGAAGACATACACACACACATACACACACGACAATAATGCTCCTTTCTTGATACGTATTGTTTAAAGACATTACATATATACTTTAGTTAAGTTTGATGAAAACGGCATGCACAGGATTTTTGGTGCGAAACTACATAAAGGACAGACAGCTAGCATGTGGCCGTGCTATAGACACATTTACTTAGGACGTGAGTACCATGCACGTAGGGATTTCATGTAGTAAGTATTCATTTGTTTTAATCGCTCAATCCTTTGAGCCTTGAAACTACCAAGATTACAGACTCGAGTTACATTCAGTTACACACTTTTGCATTCTCGTAGTTTCAGTATTACTACTACTGCTATCTATCTGTCTATCTATCTCTCTTTCTCTCTATTAGTATGCAAGCACTATGGTGAAAAATAGCTTAAGGTATAATATGTACCTGAGAACGTGTGTGTATGTGTGTTTCTGTGTCTCCGCTCTTTTTCTGCCACGGCGCGTTGTTATCAATGAGCCATATGGTTGGTGTGCTTAAAAAGAATATAGATGAGAAGACCGTCGATCCAAAAGCAAAAGTAAGGATCTAAAATCAGTATATACTACTGCATGGCTTGATGAGCTGATATTTGTAGAACTCTCCCTTTTGATTCTCTATTATAATGTGAGCTGCACTATTTTCTCTCTAGAACGAGAAGAAGTAGACTAGCCTTTCTCCTTGCGAGTGTATTTATGTCTCTTATTCTTGATCGTTTATCTTGTTTCCAAAAAGTTGTGAAAGCCTTTCTACCCCCTTTCTATTCGGTTAGTCAGTTCACTGTTTAACTGAATGAAGAACAGGAAGAATAAGATCAAGTGAGACGCATAAATATGGTACATTGTAACAGTAGACGGGTTAGTGGCAATAAGAAAGTGGCAGTAATACTTAAGAGAGAAAGAAAGGGTAGGAGTAAAATAGAAGTAGTCATGCACGGCTGCCGGGAAAATGCATGGGATTGAGGCTAGAAAATGACAAGAAGTGAAGTGGAGGAATCCCTTGTGCCAAAGAGCGCGAGGAGAACAGTGAAGCTCATGATCATCTTTGGGAGCATCATTCCCCCTCTCTCTCTCTGCTCATGTCGTTTATTGTCTCTAATACCACCATCGTACTACGCAAAGTGGATACTTACTATTATGATGCCAACAAACGAATAGGTATCGGGATAGTGGAATAAAGAAGGAGTCTATAAGCGCAGAGGAGAAAGCAAGAGGGAATAGAAAGGACAGAATGAAAATGAGTATCCCTATTTAGTGAGCTGCCTGCATCAACACACTGTTTATGGGACCGGGTATTAACTACCTTGCCAAATATACGTTCTTGAAACAAATTAAAGGTGTTCCCCCTACAGTAGAAAAACTTGAAAAACGTTTGATCTCCTGTTAGCTGCAAGTAAATTGTGCTAGTAGCAATATGTTTTACATCAACCTCTGCCGTATTTTTTTAGTGGAGGCAGATGTAGAGGCAGTAGTAGTAACAAAAAGTCTTAGGTCAGCTCATTAATATAACCCCCGGTATAGGAAATGTGGTACAAGGTTAGTTCATTTGAAAACGCTTTCTCTCTCTGTAGCTACCGCCACACAGGTTGTCTTCTGGGGAGAGGATGTCAGACACCCAGGTAGAGGAATATAGATAGAGGGTGGGATAGTGGTACAGAAAAAAGTAAGAAGGAGAAATAAACTTTTTTTCTTCAGAGTACAACAAGTTTCTTTTATTCTTTTTTTTTCACTCCCGCTTCTTTCTTTCAGCAGCCTTCTTTCACATTGTTATCTGATGAAATGAATTTCAAAGAAAAAGAAGTTTTGCTGAAAAGCAAAGTCTGGAAGCTCCATCTATACAGCCTGTGAGTTTTCCGCGTTATCCTATAATTGTCCGTGTATTTATATCTTTTTTATTTTTTATGTGAAACGAAAATAAAAGTCCATGATTATTACCACGCAAAAGTTCTCCTTCAAAGCAAACTTCCCCTTGTACTTACTTACATACCTGGCTATTCTGTTAGCAGAATCGGATTCATGCTTCATTTGATACTAGGATCAGGGTCTGCATCTGTAAAAAAAATCGCATAATGGGAGTGCCACCACCACCGCCGCCACATTTTCAACGACGAACGCTGCTAAACAAGCAGCCATAAAAGTCGTGTTATATGTTTATGCTTACTTATTCTGCTCGCATTTCATGCTTTAGCCAATAGCTTTCTTTCTTCATGGCTCTGGTCTCATCGACGGGAAAAGTTTTATAATATATAGAATAAAAGTAAAAAACAGCTAGGCTGTTTTATTTTCCTTGTAGTAAAGTTGGAACAAGTAAACTGAAAGAGTTCCCATTTTTCTTGTTATCTAGGCAAAAATCAGCAGGGTGTAATGTGAAGTAGAGGAAACAGGAGATGTACAAGTGAAAGCATTATTATTTTTAAGTTGGAAAGTAAGTGTATTGGGGGAAAGACTGAAAATCCTTCTTTTTTCTCAAAAAATGTACATTAGCTAGCAGGTACAAAGTCGTAAAATAAGTAAAAAGAAAAACAAAAATAGATATACGAGTTTTCCAACACGAGGCAATAAAAACGATCGAAAAAAATCGTTCTGCTTTACTTCAATTTTTTTTAAAGTATCACAAAATGCTTTAGTTTAACTTTGTATTAAGTTATTGAGTTTGTATTCATTTCTTAACAAGATTGAGAATCATGATGATGGTGCTAATCAAAAAAATAAAATTTCCTTTCCTGGTCAATCCTGCTGACCACGGTGTTGCGTCAGCACTTGGCATCTACCTACTGACACCTTATTTAAAGCTGTATAATAAAAAAGGTGGCCTGCTCCAATTCATCTGCTTGTGATTTTCTCTTTTATTTTCGCTGGTGGTACCATGCCCGAGGAGTAGGATAGGCTCCCGCTCATAGTGACGATAACAATTTTTCACTTTGTGAGAAGAGGAAAGCATAAAAATGCCATATAGATGGGATTCTCTGTGAGGGATAGTACATTTATCCTGGTAAATGTATCGATGAGACGTCCAAAATCATCCTGTTAAGTTTAAGAGTGCAAAAGGAAAGCGATTTTGATGTTGACCATATTATCAGGAAGGAATCTGGGTAGGTGATAATGATAAATAGCAGAGAGAGCCAATATCCAGACCAATAGCCATCAAAACTGATGAGAATGGATTGATGCGTGAGATGGTAGAAAGAAATGGAGAAAGGAGGAACAAAGTGGAAAATGAATGACCAATTTATACCCTTCGCCATTCGTAACACTTTTTCTTTTCTCCACCATCCACCAGCATATGCACTGACACTGTATAAATAAATCGAATCTAATATCTACTCTCACGTACCAATACATGAAGCATTTTGGGAAAGTAAAGTATGGATACCCCAATGGAGGATATGACCGTGCATCCATCCTTTTGCGCCTATCATATTTCCACCGTCAAGACATTGGTAAGTAGGTACTATTTACTGTTATGTTTGTACTTGCTTCACACAGCTTAAAAACAGGCTTTACAACCACGACATTGGTTCAAGGCTATAGCTTACACGTTGTCTCCAGTACTTCTCCTTCTCCTTCTGTTTAGTTTAGAAGTAGTGTTTCCTCCGCGATCCCTCCAGCCGTGTCGTGTAACGTGGACTGGAGTAAAACCATGAAAAATTCAACTTTTAAACATGTTCCTCCGTATTAAACATACTTAACGGATCCCCAAAGATTTTTTCTTCACCAGAAAAGAAACATCTTCTGAGAGAGAGAGAGAGAGTGAGACACACATACATTTACAAACAAAACGCAGCTAGCAGAGATTGACTGCTCTTTGAGGGCAACAGCTGAACCGAACCCTTTTATGGCCATGAATTCTCAATGTATTTGTGGGCTGGAGTGTATTTATTATGTATTCTTACTATTCCCACGGTAGGGATGTTTGAATTCGTTTCTATCTTCTTTCTCTCTGCCCATTCGCACTAAAAAGAGAAAAGTCTGTCGGCACTCTCCTCGTTTTGTCTTTACCACTTGGCAAGGAAAATATATCAACCCCGAAGAAAACCACGGTGGTTGTTCGGCTGTTGGATGTGATGCAATTGGAAAGTATAATGGATATAATAAATGTACATCACGGTCCATCTGCTACCGGACCCTATTACAATGTTTGATTAATTTGTGTAGATATGTGGCAACTGTAACATGTCGTTTGTCACGGTTGACAGCTTCGGGAAATTAAATTAATGTAATTAATTATTGTAGTGAGAAAAATGCTTGTTTTAAAAATTTGACGTATTGATAGAAAATCAGAACGAAAAGATGGTAACTTTACGAGGCACGCCAATAAACTGCGATTTCGAGTAACACCACGTATTTTTTCGATTTAATAGTTTATATGAATTAGCTATACCATACACTGTACCTGAAAATTTTTATTATATGCTTTTCTCCGTGCTATTTTGTCTTACTTAATTGCGAATGGAAGGGATGTGTCACGAACAATAAAATGTCACGTAAAATATTGGTATGTCACGTGACAATTTCGTAGACGCACAGACAAGAGTTATATTTAGCACTGTTTTGATTGAACAAATATATGTCGTAAAACGATGAAAGTTCACTAAAAGAAGAAGAATGATGATGCTATATATATATATGAGTTAAAAATGATGAAATGAGATGAAAAATATAAATATAATTATGATATTCCTAGCCGTTAAGAACGTTTTCGACAGGACCGATACTCTAAAACGGTACTGATGAAATCGAAATGAATACTGAAAAAAGTGAGCTGTAAGCGTTATTTGAGTGCAACGAAAGAAAGCTGTAAAATTGCTCTAAAAAGCAAATGAACATGCACGAAAAATAGAATGACAAAATGATTTATATACTTACTCGTCTCATGACCCGTAAGGAAAAGGATGAGGTTTTCATTTTGCCCCGTTTTCTGGACTTCTTCAATGGATGGAGAAAAGGAAAAATATATTTCCTTTACCGACGACTTATTGTTATTACTTCTATTATTATTATTACTGTACAGAGCTTATTTCATCGACTTTTGATATATGTTATACAGGAAGTATACGGTGATCAATGTGTGTACTTTATTTCTCGTCTGGACGATGTTTCTATCTAGTTAACTGGACAGGACGATGAAAGGTAGTAAAAATAACTGGAAAGGAAGGAAGGAAGGAAAAGTTGTTGCAAGTTGAACACGCTTTGCTGACTAAACCTCAACTACTCTGGACAAGAGTGAGGGCTAACGTAAACTAGACATTGTATAAGGTGTTCGTTTGCTGAACTATGTATACCTACCTAAAAACCGCCTACCGCCTCCTTATCTACAGGTAAAACGATTCTTGTCAAGGTTGCCCTTTATGAAAGTGTATGTTTGACGACTGACAAACAAACAACAAGAATTTCAGATGGAAAACAAAAGTTCTATAATAATGACGATTGTAATAAAAGGTGTAAAGAGTAAAAAGGCCGGAAAATGACTTTGTCCTATACGAAGATACAGGAAGTTGGACTTGTTTTTGGTAAATAATGATGTGTGTCTGCCTGTAATATAGTGGGGGGTTTTTGCCGTTTGTGGTCTACAACTGTGATCTCAATGAGATGCGGGAGTCAAAATGTACACACAAAAAACGAGACTCTCTCTTTCTGCCTCCCTCGCTAAGGTTTGTCTACTCTTCCTTCACTGTATCTTAATTTTCTATACGAGATACTGTTGCACGCTCTCGTCTGCCCCTGCCGCTGCTGGTACTGCTCTTTCACCAGCTTTCTTTCTAAATCTGCTTTTTTCTCACCGAGTTCGGTTTGTTTTGATGATGAAAGAAAGTGGAACAAGTAGCAACAGTGAGCAGTTGGCCGTGTCGTGTGTGTGTGTGTATATGTGCGTGGTGTTGGTGATGGTGCTAGTAAAAATATGCAATGAGGAAAGCTACTAGTTGAAAGTAAGCAAGTTGGTTGGTTCGTGGTTTATATCATGTGCATGGATAAATGGGAAACACGTATATGTGTGAAGTTAAGTGAGTGTGGTCTATCTAACTTTTTGGTAAAACTTGTTTGTATGAGACCAGGAGCAGAATGATAAGGGATTCGGTTCTGGTAATGGATAATATACTTGCTCTGACATACAGAAAGAAAGCGTCAGCAGCAAGTTTATCGGAATCGGAATGAATGAGCGGATGGATTATATGTTGGTTGGTTGGTGGTATTAGTATTTTGTGGGGATAAAGTGGATAAAGCAGCGTGGAGATGAAACGGTCGTAGTTAAAGTCGAAACTACCACCGTATATTTAGGCGGGTTTGGATATTACCGCTGCTTCAATAGGGATGTGTAGGGGAGAGGGCTAAGACGGGAAAGAGTTACAAAAGTCACAAAAATATTATTGACAATAATATTTTGTGTAAGGAGCTATTTTCCGATGACTGACTGCAGCTTTCTAGTAAAAGCTACTGGATGTTTCGTATGTGGTCACTCGTACTGGTTTGTAAAGGCGAGAGAAATGACTTTGTTGGGGAAAAAGTACAGAAAAGATGAGCAGATTGAGAACGGCTTCGTCACAACAATCGGCTTCGTTACTCTCTCAAAGTTCCTCACTAAACAAGTGAGGGAAGACGACAAAGCAATGCATCTTCATGGAGCTGACAAGACCAGCCAACAAGAACGCGAACAAGTATATGATATGAGCTAGGAAGGAGCTGAGCTGCAGCTCTATTCTGGTGGTAGACGATGAGGGAAACGGGAATACATAGTCCAGCGAAAAGAAGTTGAACTTCACTGCCTGAAATAGAAACGAGATTCATCCCAAGACATCAACAGTAGAGCTACGAGAAAGAGGCAGTGCCGTACTGATAATGATGCATACTACAGCATTCTTATGCTGTCGTCTGTTTTCTAAGAGAAAGGGGATTCACGCAAACTCGTCAGACCATGCTTGATGCTTTCACTCCCAGTGGTACCGCCACATAATGCCTTACATAGTTGATAGTTTGATAGGTGCCCGTTTCCCAATTGCCTCACATATCATAGAAATGAAAAGAATGGAACGAAGTAGAAGCATTCTAGCCGTTGTGACAGGATGACTAAAGTTTAAAGGAAATCATAGGGTGGTGTCCTTGGATTAGCCGTTTTGTTTATTCAGCTATACAGGGTCACAAACGAAAGAGATGAACGAAAAACCAGTCGAAATAGAAATATATCAAGACGGTTTTGCTATATGTGTAAAATGATTGAATTTGAAATTGGAGGTAATGCATCATGATTTGCCCAATCACAAGTACAAGAACATATTTTTATAAGCACACGAAATAAAAGATTTTCTTTATTAATTCTCCCGTACTTCATTCTTGAATTTTTATGTCCAATGTAGTTTACGTTTGACTATAATCATGCACCATGATAAAATTTTATAATTAAGAAACACGAGGCAAAACTTGGTCATTTGAAAGATTTTGCCACAACTTTAAGGCGTGAAATACTGAAGGCGTATACAGTTTCTATAAAGAGTATAATATGCATACGTTACAGAACAAGCGTGTTACATTACAACCATTAATTTGGAATCTCATTGATAATTTGAGATTCCATTTCTATTGCACGTAGTAAAACCTCTGGCATAGGTCTGATGATGAGTTCACAACTGAGAAGTTTGAACGTTAAGCATTATGAACACAAGCAGTAGTGCGCATTATATCATAATAGCGCACAGCGCAACGCTTGTATACAACCAGCTAATTGTAAATCTAACCTTATATATAAACTATTAAGACACAAGACACGAACGAGTAATTCGGGCTAAGATTATTCTACGTTTGAATCATGATAGTACGTTATAATTGCATTGACATACAAGTCGTCTGGATTTGATAAAGAAAACAATGCATGCTGCTGTGTCAGTGAATCGCGTTTTACTGTTTGTTCTGAAGATAATCCGTTGATATTTGTATGACCATACTTGCGTAGCTATTGGCAAGCTCAACACGTTTACAAGTTGAACGAAATTTAGCCACATCCTCTGATCCTTTTTCTAAAACTTCTTCCAGTTCCGTCAGGGATAAGGTGTTTGCCAAATGAAGATAGACGCCTGAAGCAAAAGATAGAGCTTGGAAAACTGTGTGCATACAACAGGATTTGTATCGAGAATATATATAGCAATTCATATGTACATAGCTTACTTTCTATGATAGTTGAAAACATGTCAGAATCAGTAGTGTTTGGATTCAAGTTTATTCGTTTCTTCAGCTGTGTTACCAGTATCTTCCATTTTGACGTGGATTTTCCAAATATTTCCTGCAACCACGCATTTAATTGTAAAGGATCATTTCAATTTATAATTAGGTCTTTCCCATTTACTTTTCTCATTTAGGAAAAACAATTTAGCAAGGTTCACCTTAGCATACAGTAGAACTGTTGTCGGCTGTCTACTTATTAAAATGCTGATAGCTGTCTCAACTGGCTCACAAAACATCTGAAGAATTAGTTGCAAAGGTGTGGATGTTACGCTTGAAGAGTTGTTGTAGACAAATGTAAGAACAGAATCCTTTACTCCCTCCACCTTACCACAAGGACTGGACAGTAAACTCTAAAAAGAAAATTATAGGTTATTAACTGCTTGATCTGGGTACTACAAGTAAGGTAATTCCAAGGTAAAATGCAAACTTACAAGGAGCCTAATGTAGCTTTCCATATTTTCCTGATTTGAAAACATACTTGGTGAAAAATTCCCGCAAGCTGGGGTTATAGAACCACCAGGCATGTCTACATTTAAAACAAAGTTGACAAAGGAAGGAATTTTCCCGAATATTTGGTTTCTGGTCATTATTTCTGTCCCGTTTACAGTTTCTGGTGTGAAGGAAGCGTCCACAATTACCGGTGGTTTAGATTTCTCAGTATTAGAGTTCTGCTGCTCAACCGATGTTTGCATGTTGTCGACTACATGAGAATTTTCTGCCGTAAATGGCGTATCTGTCGTGGTACTTCTGATTAATTTGTTGGTGTGTGAAAATGATATATCTGATATGTACGATCGGACCAAGGCTTGAACTGCATGACGCTCGTCATCAGTAAAAATTACATTATGAACACTTGCATCTGACTTTGCCAAATTTTCATTGATATTGTTACTGTTAGATATTTTGGAAGAGAAGTAGAATTCCAAAACGGCCCGAAGAGCTTTTGCAAGTGATCGTTGAATTTGGGATTCAGAGTTTAAGTTGACTGCTTTTGCAAACGCTAGCATAACTTCAGAAATGGAAACCTCTTGATTTTTTAAAGCTTCAGAGATAATCTGAAAATTATACATTAAATCCACGTAAACAATAATATTAAAATACAACAAATCAAAATCAGTGTAATGTATTACATTTATAATAAAGGATTAACTTTATGCAAACTTACTGCTGTTGGTAAGTCGGAGTTTACTGCAGTCAAACATATTGCCATATCAGTAAGAGCGCAGTGTTTGGTATGAAGATCCAAAATAAAATGTAATTCGAGACACGGTTCAAGTTCATATGTTTTAACTTTGGAAAGGACATCTTGTACCTGAGAACGTACATTCGATTCCACTCCACCAGCAGCAATAAAAGTCAAAATTAACGCCACGGTTTCTTTGCCGGTGTAATTGCGAACTTCAGCAAAATCCTTCAATATCTATATGAACAAAAATCTGGATGTGAGCAAGAAACAAATATATGATAAAAGATTGAATTTAGTAAATATTTACCTCAACTAGTCTTGTACTGTGGTTTTCTCGTAAAAATGGAATCCTTATTACTAAATCTACCAGCGTTTCCGGAGAATTGCGGGAAAGAAAATCGACAATAGAAGACGAAAGGGCTGGTGAAAAATTGTGCTTGTCAGATGTATCTTGTCTATAATAACTTGATAGCAGAACATCGATTAATTTAACCGTCCCAGGGATGTACTGAGGTTCTTGAGTCAAAATAGAATTTTCCAACGAAAAGACGCTTTGAATATCGAATTTAGCCATGCACAAGTAGGTCACAGCAAGTTCCAACATCTCTTCGCTTGAAGTCGACGAAAATGGACTTTGACTAGAATTTATTTGAGGCATACTTCCAGTACTTCCAGATTCTTTTGAATCACATGTGAGAAGCCACGAAGCTTTGAGGTACTCCAAACCTATAGCCTTACACAAATTACGATAACGAGGTGTGTAATAAAGTGTGTCTTCGGGAGCAGAACTCATGTAAGCCCTCAGTATCAAAAATAGTTCACAAAGAAGGGTGAAATAAGTATCTGGATGACTTTCTTGACTTTTAGCCAATCTCATTGTGTCTTCGTACAGCATGTCAATATCAGGTAACTCCAAACTGTACACTGTCCATAGACGCTCACTAATTCAATAAATACTTCATTTAGAAAATTTTCAAATAAAAACATGAAGTTGATATTGAAATCTGTTATAGTGAATCATCTTACTCTTGTAGTAGAGGGTTGGACGGGGATAAAGGTGGTGAAAATGTCGTCTGTTGGGTAGTTCCACTTTCCACCGGAGTGGGGCACGCTAATAAACAAATCAGCGATTCATTAGCTGCCATAAAACGCACCCGAACAAATGGCCGTATTCCAACAAGACAGGGTCGCTCAGATTTCAATGGACATGCCTAATCAATGAAAACCATAAAAAATTTATTCGAATAAATGAAGTCCTTTTTAAATGATTAATGTTAGTAATGTATTGTTTTTTCATAAGTGTCTCACTTACATTAGTGTATCGCTCGAATCCCTCATGGTCTTCAAGTGCATAATATATGCTCCTACTTGTATACGTTTCCAGACCTGATTCAGTTAATGCATGAAAGAACAGAGAATCAAATGTGAATGCCACTAACTGAGCCGTAAAGTTATAATTGGCGATGCGAACGGGCTGAGTTTTGCCTTTGGTTGGTAAATGAAACAACATGGCTTCTTTGGCCATGCCCACCGCACAGGCGACACCTCCCAGTTTGTCTATATTAATATAAATTACAGAATCATGAAATTAAGCATTAATTTGGTGAATAAAAAGCTGGTGCAACTGAAATTTAAGCAGCTTTTCATTACCATTAATTCTAACGGGGTATAAACCGGTTCCAGAAAATTTTTCGTAAGCTGTAGTATTTCCACTTGTTTGTGGAAAAGAAAGTCTTAAAATATCCTCCAAACTGATTCCTGAAATGGCCGATGAAAATATTATTCGTGCATTATGA
This sequence comes from Callyntrura sp. NNG-2020, assembly GCA_027744055.1. Lineage (NCBI taxonomy): Eukaryota > Metazoa > Arthropoda > Collembola > Entomobryomorpha > Paronellidae > Callyntrura > Callyntrura sp. NNG-2020. Next base: position 7,245 of record JAHZNE010001187.1, on the reverse strand, counting down.
TTATAAATTTCACTCCCGTACTCCTCGATCACAACCGTGTTTCCTGCTCTCTTTCTGTTTGCACGTGTAACAGTTGGTAAATGAACTGTTACGGTTTCATCATTAGGGTCATAGGTAACTTTGTTGCTGTTGTCGTATTGTGATTTTGATTTGCTTCCCATAGGACTTCCAGCTTTAGAACCATCAGTTGCGGCACTCGACGGACGACTTTTTGATTTTACCATACCATATTTATCTGAGGTAATAACGGACGGGCTCCATGACTTGTCAGATTTATGAATTCGAAAAACATGTACCTTGCTTTGGCCATAGCAAGCCACAAAATTTCCCAAAAATGAAAGCTTTTCGGGAGCAAATCCAGGTATTTCAACAGCACAGAGGCGATCAAAATCATGATATTGAATTTTTCCCCTTCCTGATACATCTTTTATGCGAAAACTGAAGATGTTGACCACAGATTCAGTAGAGAGTGAAGCCAAGTGACCAGAAAGCGTACAAGACGCCACAGCAATTGCAGGTGACGTTAATGGAATTTCAACCATAGTTAGAGCAGGTTTTTCCAGATCATTGGCAGACGGGGATACCCCAGCAATCCTAGTTCGCATTGGCTGATCATCGCACTTTTTATCCCAGTGGAAGTAAACTCGAATGCTATTACATTTACTGGCACCACCACCGTCACTATCCCGGCATTCCAGGGACAATAAATAGTTGCCTATAATAATTATATTAATTGTAAATACAAGAGGTAGTAATAGTTGTGATAGTACGTAATCCATAATTGAAAAATTACCTTTACGATTATAAGACAAGGATCTCACAAGATCGACAGTCGAAAAGTTGTGGCACAACTTTATCTCTGTATCAGATTCGATCGAGCTGACACTACTGGAGCATGAACCTGATCGCTGTTGATCCCCATCAAGTCGTTTGTCATCTCCAGGAGAAAGAGGTGATTTGTCTCCCCGACCAAAAACGATTGGAATACCTATTTCAGGAATACTTTGAGATACTCCAGTATTTCCAACATCAGCCGTAAGGTTGACATCAGATGACTGAAAACTATGTCCAGTACTGTAAACGTATACACTGTCTTCAATTCCCACAACAATGCATTGACCAGCCACGGTTACTGCGGCAGCTTCATCACAACGTCCAATTTTTTGCCCACGAAAGTGATAGCAAGAAAGCACTCGAACCATTTTGAATAGTTATTTCCCGTTAAATGCTGACCAATTTCAATTTGCAACTATACTACACGACGATGTCCAAAACTAAAATAGGAAATAATTCTGGGTCCCCAAAAGCCTCTGCAGGACACGCGTCTCTCACCGCATCACAACAGAAACTAATCGCCCAGTTTCTTGGCCCAACTTGGTAGTATATCCAAAGGCATCGTTGTTACTTCTCCTTTTCGTCAGGCAATGCACGCAATCTAGAATGTAATTGAATCAAACACCAGTGTAAGCCAGCACTCACTAAATATTAAATGGAATCTGTTCCCTTTACCAACAACGATACGTCACGTTGAAAAATTTGAGCTTACTTGTTAGTAGTAACTTACCTTGTGGGCACCACTGTTGGTACGGTTGTATAGTACAACCAATGCTGTGAATTAATTGCTCAGTGCTCAGTTACATTTGATTCTTCGTACACCGACTTTCTGCTCTGAATGAACGTTGACAAATTCCAGAAATAGTGAAATTGGCAGCAACTGCTTTCCTTCACACAGCGTGGTGGATGGTCTAGCTCTACATTTACAGGAAGGAGTGTTTGGTACGGTGGTGTAAATGGTGTAAGCACACCTTTATCAAACTCCTTTATACTCGTTCCAATTGCCTGGAGAAACAAAACAAACCGATTACTCTTTACACTTCAAGTAGCAACTAAAATACATACCAATGTTAAATAGGGCACCACAAACAAACACGTATGAACCTACACCCTAGCAAGTAATATCAACTTTTCTCTGACAGTGAAACAAAACAAACTAAATTCTTCAGTTCCAAGTACAAAGAAAGCGGCAAAGTGGCAACTGTGATATTTATCCATGCGAACATAACAAGGGAGTTTCTCACGAGAATTTCTTTTCCTCAGTGGTTTATTGCGGTAGGTACACAAAATTATCGATGGAAATGCATAAACATCCGAGTTGCAAAACATGAAACTCGTCCAGCAAAAACACTGCGTGGTCCTGGTAGTTTTCGGTGGGGATATATCCGGAAAAAAAGAATAGAGCAGTTGCTAGCCTCTAGTCATTATCGGACTATATACCACAATGCAATAATGGCCACCTGGTTTTAGTCTTGTTCGCTGGACTTGAATTACACTTCTCTGTTGGAATTCTCATTATATTAGCATTCCCAATTGCACTAATGTGCTATATTGTACTTCCTTTCTGTTCTTAGATCGATAACTTTCTCTATTGATTTTAAGGACTGCTTGCAACAGCTCTAGCAAGCCAGTTGTTTATGTCGGTATTTTCTATTTAGAACATAAATGGCACATGTATTTTTCTTGGAAGCAGTTCGCCACGTTATATTTTTCACCTTGCCTCTGAATCTAAATTAAACGCAAAAGCGATAATGAATTGCAAATTACACGTTGCTAACCTAGATAACAGAGCTCAGCTCACTGTTGTTAATTTTAGCCTACTGGCACGCAATTAATGGATAAAAGTACGAGTTATTAACAGAGAAATTAAGGCCTTTGGCTGCTTATCAATATGCTGGGGTGTAGAATCACAAAATACATAGTATGGCCACACGACCACAAATTCTTTACAGCCAACAGTTCAATAGTCACTGTTACTTAACAAAAATGCCAAAATGTCAAAATCATTGAATTCCAAGCTTTAGATTTCGTTCTCTATTAAATTTTGACATACAATACAATAAACTCTTTAATTCACTGCATTCATTTATCCAGTATTGTCCAGCCCACGATCTACCAAAATGTTTCTGCCCATCAGCCTAATCTTTTTTTCACCATTGATAAATACAATCAACAATATATAATGACTGTTTCACCTTCTATAAATAATAATACCATAATATATCTTAATCTACAAAGTGAAATGAAATATATAAAACCAGTCACCAGTTAGATGCTCACTGAGAAACTTTGAAAGCTGATGTTTTACGACAATTTTCACGTTTTTTGGAATATTATCTTACATTACCTAGCTCAGCTAACACGAAGAAAGAAGTCGGTCAAGCACGGATGACGGAAAGGAGTATAACGACAATAGTATTAGTTGTGATGTAACAAAACAACACAAAACACAATACACTGGTGATAGTAGTACTACATGTTCTCTTTGTTTACAATTATTACAATTTGTACTGGGAGGAGAATGTATGCCGTTGTTAGTTCGTATTGTCATCCTCCTTCCTCGCTGCACAAGGGAGGAAGAAAGAGAGAGAAAATTATTCAGCGGCAGACAACTCGAAACTCAACGATTTGTCAAACCTCCAGTGGATGCGGCTATTCCCAACTTCATTAGGTGGACTGCAGCTGGAGAGAACGAAGATGAGGAGCCAGACGTCTCTATATACATCTTCTCATTTGCTCAACTTCTTCCAGCCCCAAGAAGATAGAAAGCCACAAAATGTAATCAATCATATGAGATGCCCATAATTGCGGGCATCTGCATCTTCCGTCGTCTTTACCCAGGGAACTCGATGGTCAATAAGGCAATATGGTAGAGAGCTAACACAGATGTTGGCTGGCTGCGGCTGCTGGATATCCGCATTTCGGTTCATGGTGGATCCATGCATGTAGTAACAAGACACCTATTACTACCACCTCAGTACTCTTCCATCAGCTAAGCGTAGATGGTATGCATAGTATGGGACACTAGACTAAGCTAGAGATGAGATTGTATAAGAAGAGTTGGAAAAGAACACCGCAGATGTCTTTTTCCTTCTCCTCCAGCACTAAATCATATTTTTTGCCTTCGGACGAATACCAAAGACCCACACCGCACCGTTGCTTTTTTCGTTGCTGGGGAGGATCGTTATAGACTTCAAATTAGCATGAATTTGCATTTGAAACATTCTCACGGGGAATGAGCCGTGGCGATTCATTTATGCTCAACTTTAGTTTTCATGTAGATCAACAAACCAAGGGCAATACCTGAACTGAATTTTAGGCTTTCCACAATCTTGCAGGTGTTAATTCCAGGGATTATATTTGAGCCACGAGCCTTGACCTTACATGGCGACAACAATTTATAGATGGACAATGGACGGATGAAGGCAACAGACATGCAGACCAAACTTAAATCACCCTTCCAATAACGTCGTTTGTGGGGTGACAACTGAGAAATCCGGACAATCCGGGAAAGAAATGGTGTACGGTGCACCACAAGGATGTATCTTTACATATGCATTACTTTTTACAACATCGTGACTATATATATCAAGCTGTGCTGGATGCATGTGCTAATTCAGCATTTTTTTTACATTTCACAAATTAAATGTGGACACTTGTGTCCTAAACAAAAATGATCGCCTAACGATTGGGTAGCGACAACTTTCCAGCGGGTGTCAAGAGATGAAGAACCCACATTATCAAACATCGAATAAGTGTCCCTTGCAGTATCTCTATATAATGTATTTCTTATAGTGTAGTTATAGTGTTGGTTAGTACAGAGCTGGATTTGAGATATCATATCATCGGTATTATGTGTGACGATACGCCAAGAAATAATTAACACTCCTTTTGTTTTATTGAAGTTTGTGTAGTTTTAATGCGTTTAATACAACGTTTGTCTACATTTTTCACGATTTTCGGCGAAACCCATTCAAAAACTATCAACGTGTGAATTGGAGGGTAATTCATTGTTGCGTACTGAATTCGTCAGTTGTTTATTTCATTTCGAAGGACTATTATTCATTTGAATTCATTGTTGGTTCATTTTCATTCATTCATTGGTGCATTTGCTAAGCACTCGAAAAACACATTTGAGTTTCATTTATAGGGAAAATATTTTGTTATGCTATATCACAAGTGTCGCAAGTCACAGATTCGATGTTGAAGCTATGGACAAAAACAAATAGAAAGGGACATGATTATTTATTAGAAACAGGATTTATTTAATCTAGTTGGGAGAGAAATCGGGTTGGTTCTTTGTAATCACACTCGACATTTGTAATTTATATTGACTTTATTTCCGTGTTTTATGTTACATATACAACAAAGCTCCGTCATGCTCCAAAGCATCCCTTTTAGTCCTGCGTTCCATTTATTGCACTGACCGTTCGACATCTTCGACCAATTAATTATTATTAAAACTACGCAGCTATGTAGCAAAATGTTCTTCCTCTGTCTAACGTATTAACGTAACTAACTACCGTAATCGTTTTAATGCATTAACTTGTCAAAGATTATAGATTATGCAATGCAACACGCAAGAACAATCAGTTTGTAGGATTGTAGGGTATCAATGAATGGAATGGAAACCAAACTAAAATAAATTGAAACCTCATCCAAATCGTCTGTTCGTGCAAGACACTTTTAAAGCTTTTGAGTCTATGGAAGTAGCAGCGGCAAGTGAGGAATTGCGACTCATTGTTAATTAATCAGTGTGTGAGTTCATTATGTTAATTGAAAGGTCTGCAGGAGCGATAAAAAGTTGTTATACAGAATCGATGCTATTTTCGTCACTTTATCAAGTTATTAGTTTGTGCAGCAAAATATTATGATAACTATATATTTTTATTCGTAATATTACTTGGTATTTACCAAGTTTTTGCATAAATATACTCTTTCTAAAAAGCAAATAGCTGTTATCGTCTTTAGCAATGGCTTATTAATTCATTTGGAAAATTATATTAGCCAACCAATTTGTTGTGATTCAGTTTAAATAGGGATTAAACAGTTTAAAATACAATGTTTAATGACACCAATACTGAAATGCCTCGTATATAACTGATGGATAGTGTTTTGGATTTTTTATTTTAGTTGTCTGTCTTTTTGCATGAAACGAAACGAAACGAAACAACGTTGTCCAGTAGTTCTCACTGTGCTCACGCAAGATATGCACCCGTGCATGAGGGATGCAATGTCAAAGGATGTGTATGTGCATAAATAATTTAACAATACCTCATTCCACGGCCGAATACCACACCCACTTTTCCAAGCCAATAAGTCACAAGAGTCGTGACTACCAGCCATTTTTTCACAGAGCTCTTTGGAATAAAACTATACATGCACTGAGGTATATATACTGAGGACGCTGCGTGCTGCACCACGCTGTTCCTTTTGTTTCTATGCATACAGTGAAATTGAAAATCACTACGCGGAAAACATTGCTGTTTTTCCACAGACAGAATTTACAATGTTCACAGCACGGCACATGCATGCAACAAAGGAGGAAAAAGCTATGCTACGGGAATCGCTTGTCCTGTCTTGTTGGCTGCTTGCTTGGTATGACGCTGGCGAACGTTATTTATACTACATGTGGTAGGTATTCTGTTGTGTGAGGTAAACCTATTCTGCTGCTTTCTTGAAATGTTGGATTTTTTATTGCCCACTAAACACCTTTGAACTTTGAAGCCATCTACAAATGCCCAACATACGTTGTTTCACGATGTAAATTTTATTCAGTAGGGTTTAATGGTTTTAACTTGTTTTAATGGATGTTGACTAGCAAGAAGTTAATATTTTATGGCTTATTTTCGTCATCGGGATTCTTCAACAGAAACACAGATATCCGGTGCACTTGCAGTTTGTTGGTTGAAGAGCTGTTATACCCTAGGCAGGGAAATAAAAAGAAGATGATTTTATAATGTATTTGTTATCTATCTGCCATTTTTGTTTCAATTATTTTCTACTGTTCCCCTTTTCCAACCTACATAAAGATTTACATTTGAATGTCATATCTCATTCCACACTTATTGTGAATTTGACCTTTACGGAAACTAACCCATTTGAGCCAAAGTATATGTATACATATTTATGCAAACTTCACTTCCAAACATTACCAGTGTATCAAAAAGTCGTAACTTTTTTTTAAATAAGCTGTTAAAGACAGTTACAATTTTCAACTGCAGTTTATATTTTTCATCGTTATGAGTAAAATAAGGCAAAAAGTTACTGCAATGGGACGATTTGGGTATTAAATAGATAAATACATTTAATGCTTTCTCGCATAAAAAGAGAAATCTATCTGGACAAGTGAAACGTAGTAGTTATATACTTATCTATATAAATTCGAACACACTCACAACTTGTCAGATA
>JAHZNE010001186.1:0-10020 GCA_027744055.1 Callyntrura sp. NNG-2020 | reverse complement strand
TTTTCGCACTACTACGTGTTAGTTCTTATTTTAGAACCGTTTCCAAATAATAGCGTAAAAGTGTATCTTGGTTCGTCCCTTCTAGTAAAGTTTATAACTACTTGTTTGCTACCATGCTACTTTATCCAAGCCTGTTTGGTCGGGGTAGGTTGTACATGCAAAATTATATATGAGTATAGGCTTTAGCTTTGGGACTAGTATCTTGAGTCTACTTTCGTCCTACAATCGTAAATAGCTCTTGATGATGGGAATTTGTTAAATGATAGTTACACGAATAAAACAAACGAATGAGCGGAAGTTATTTCGCTGTCAGACAAGTGGCTCTTCTCGTTACTTGGCAAGAAGGCGACAGCTAAACCCTTTTATTCATTATGCATACCTCTCACCCGCATATTCAATTCAATTTATCTTATATTTAATATGGAAATACATCTAAAAGTGCGAGGATGCAGCACAAGAAGCGCGCCATTGTATTGTGGAGTTTATATGATGTATTACACCTGCTTTTACATATTGTAGGACCAGCTAATCTCATTCATACTATGGAATTTGCTTCATCTTACTGTTCTTAGACTCTGTGAGCAAGAAAATTCTGTTTTTGCCAATTGATATTATACTAAGATCTCGGAGAAATTTACTGGCGAATTTTACGTTTTATCCTCCGTGGGAAATGTGGCGAGTTCAGGTTTCAATTCAATCGTTTAGTAAGTTTGAACATTGAAAAGATTGAATTACTGGTCTTACTGAAGTTTACTCTAAAAATTGATTCCTCCCGTTATATACTCGCTACTTAATGTATGTATTTGAAATTAACAGTTTTCACCAAATGTACGGGTATGTAATGAATACTGTACTTGTCATAACTTTTTGTGTTTGTATAGTGATTTTAGTGTTTATTTGAATGTGAAAATTGAAACTATAGACAACAAGTAAAGTCATACATGAAGTGCATGGAAATCACGTATAAAGTTTTTATGTGAGCAGGAGCAGGTAGCTGTGAATAAATTAAGCTAGTTTGAAACTGAGGTTTTTAGAAGGCTTAGTTGTAATTACAGAAGAACAGACAGAAAAAATGATCTCATAAGTCGTAAAGTTGTCTTTTATTACTGAATGTAATTGCTGTATCCACTATGATCTAGATCAAGAGCAATAACTTTGCAGTCTGGTACGGAACATCTTTGTTGCTGTAAAGATTGGGGTCTGTCTCATTGTCAGTCTCAACGCCAACTAAAAAGCCTCTTTCCTCTTTGATCTATGCAACGCTTGTAACGCTGTTTAATACATGTATATTGTATACTTATGTAAATTTAATTTGATTACATGCAAATAACCTCTAAGAATGGGCAACGAAGGTGTGTGTGTGTTAGTGACACTTTTAACGGCTTCTATAAAATAACACTGGCATTATAAGCTGTAATCATTCATTGCCTTTAAGAAATCCACTGCAGCAGTTTGATATCTGATAGCAAGTCATAATAATAGTTGATATTTGTGTGTTTAGTACATATCTAGCTTGTTGTGCAATAACTTAATCCCCAATAGCGCAGGTAAAGTATTAAATTCTTACAGCACCTACTTTGCAATTTACCAGTGCCATTTGGCACGTGGTCGTACGTTGCCGAATAAATTTTGATAAGAACAACCTAATAAAATAAATATATGTAATGGCAATACGTATATGTTAAAATAAACATCTTTTTGCACATGCGACATAGTGTAATTGAAAACAAAAACACCGACTGATGCTGCTACTTGCATTTACCTACATTTATGGAGTTATTTCACTTTTGTCTTTTAACTGCGTCGTTTGCCTTGAAAAAAATAGGGGAAAAAACAAAAAGTAGAAACTGCGTCAAAATTACAAGTGAAAATATTTTTTCCTTCATCGCTACCACTCTCGTAGACAAAACCACCATTATTTTCACCTAACTTACTTCTTGAGTAATTCTATGCAAATTGCAAACGAAGCAGTTTTATCCTTGTTTGCTCTTCTGTTCTCTCTGTCTGTATCTGTATCCCCCTTGAATGGTAAGACAGTAAACTTTTCTCATCTGCAAAATGCTTCCTTTGTTGCTGCACACAGCAGAACACATCGGTGAAAGACCACGAATTTCTTCCAACATTATTCAGTGCAGTAACGGAGGAAAACTTCTTTAATATTCTCTTTAGTCTAAGTTGAAGCGCGTTTTTCCTTTTTATTATATGCACAACTTGTGTAAAAAAATAATTCGCCACAGCGGGAAGATATGCAAACCCAACACACCGACGTTGAAAGCAATTTAAATACGAAAGAAAAAAACAGATCTCGCCTCAAGAGTTTTTTGTTCATCCAACTCCCTTGGATCCCATTGGGTTTATATACTCACCTCTCTTTTTCTTTTACAAAAATGGCAGAAAATGACAAGACCGGAGGAAAAAAAAGTTAAAAGTTGATCAATGATCCTCATTAATCCACCAGAGTTTCAACTTTTCTTTCAATAAGAACCTATATAACACCAACACCCTAATCCTGTCCCTGGTACAATCATTTCATTGTTACTTTGTTTAAAAATCCACCACCTTCGTCAAAAAGTGATCCGTATTTTGAGACAAGGCATTGTACAGCGTGAAATATTAGTGTTTCCTTTTTTGATTTGCTACAAGAATTTCCTTTTGATCTACTCAGTAGTATGCTTACATAATGTGAGTGCACACAGCTAATTTGGAAAATGTACAGGTATTTACTGCAGTACAGTTTATATTTATGGTGTATGTTATGTGATTATGATAGCCTATGTTTAAAAAATAAAAACCTGACGTGCAAATAAATTTCCATTTCGTACACAAGCAAACACATTAGTGACACATTAAAAGCAGTTTATACAAGAATAAAAGAACACATAGGCAATCCGTTGTTGTTGGCCAGACGAAGAAGACACTACATTGTCGGTCTCAGACACTATAGTGTTCTTATTGTTCATCGTTTTCAGACAAACTACTGCTGGAGGAAGCCTAGTTTTAGCTGTGAAGTGCCTGCATGGCGCAGTTTTGTTCCCCCAATTCACAATGAAATATCAAGACACAACTCCATTTTGCTGTCAGAAAAAGAAGCTGAAAAATGTTATTTCTACACATAATGTACACAATATAGGGCCATCTACTTAGCTACTGGAGTTGTTGCTGCACAAGAGCCAAAATGATGCCATGTTCGGCACTGTTTTTTTCTTACAGCGCGATGCGAAGTGAGAGAAAAGATTCCATGTCGGCAGCTATAGTTTATTTAGATACCTGCTGTTAGTCCTATTGCTGCCAAAATGGGCAACTCTGAATTCATCTTGCAGCTAAAAGTCTCACAATAATAGACCTATAGATTATCGCTAATATCATTATTATCATTGAGAGTCGAAACCAGACCACGGCAGTAAAATGCCAACAAGTTAAATTAAGACAAAGAGATTACCGTGTTGTTTTGCTTTCCTGTTTTCATGTTGAGTTGCGGCTGTTGTGTAAAAAGTTGAGGCTAACTAAACTTGGAATTCTCTTGCGAACTGCTGAGGTGACTCTTGATGACACCTCTATATAGCACAATACAATATGTTTACTACACTACCTACTACCTGTAGAGTATGAAAAGACCAAAGCGCCGCTGTTCTTCATTGTGGGATCTTAATTTGCATAATTTATTCAGATATTTGCTCAAGTATGTAATATATGTAAGTCACCTATCTGTCTATAGCTGAAACTGACACTATGAATTAGCGTATTGCTAGTGAATATGTGGGTGGATTAGATTACTACGTGTTTTGTCTAGTGTCTATACAGTTAATTGTAGTAAATTGCGTATGTACTCGTTTGAAGTTGGTGTGTATTACAAGAGGATGTGATTTATGATATCTTGCTAACTATGCTATACAGTGCAGTTGTACTATTATACCACACAGACAGCAGCATATCGATCTTAACTTAAAATAAGTATTATATGTAATTGGAAATGATGGGCGTATGGATCTCGTATGTCATTCATATTGCATGTATTAAAGTCTTTCACTTTTTTGTTTTTTACAGTTTCGTATACGTAACATACTTTCAATGTCAATGGCACGTCCTTAGGATGTTTTAAGGAAAACCCCCAAAAAATGTTAAATGAAACAGTAAACATTTTTGGAAATATATGGTGTCCCTTTTCTCATCCCACGCAATGATTTAATAGTGCTTTATCATGTTCGTGCTAAACGCATAATAAAATGGGGTTTTGTGAGATGGTCTCCGTTTTGGCAACGTAAGCAAACATGGTTGGATGGGTGGTTATAGATGCGTAACCCGAAAACTAGCATTAGCAACTTACCAAGAAAATGATCCTTTTAGTGCTTGTATATCATAGTTATGAAACTTACTTAATATTCTTGAAGATGTTGTTGACAGAATTTTGAAAAGTGACAGTCATTCGTTTTTTCCGTGCAATGATTTTGGGTATGCGACTAGTAGAGTTGCTCACTGCCATTTTTACGGTCGTTTCTTCCCAATTTCACTTTTGTGGTTGGTCGTAGCTTCGTACAGTTTAGCAAGTCTTTTACAGTTGTTTACTTATCAGTAATATTCACTTGAAGTTCCCTCGTGTACACTAATAAATTGTTTTTGTCTTACGAATCACAATTTTTACTCTCAAAGCACTAGCTAGGAGCAAAATTTAGAGAGAAACTCATATCTAATCATCATGCATATTTTAGTATCAGTCAAGCAATCAGTTCGTTCTAGTTCCGCCCGTTTAAGTTAAATCTAAAACCTGGTAAAATTATGCCGGTTCGGTTGTGTTCCTCTCACTAAAATGAGGGAATACATGTTATTGCGAAACGTTTTTTGCAACTTAGCACACCAGTTTTATGCACAGGTACGCGTGAAAACATGCAATAATATTTTGTTTAAACATTTTGAATTTTTAACACATCAGGATAGTACGTATAGTCAAAAGTATATCGTTCAAGCTGCCCCTGTTTGTGAGATACTGTATTTAGATTTTCATAGACCCCATGAATAAATTGGCACTCACAAACACGTTCACACAAACCACTTAATGCTGCCTTGGCAATCAAAGCGGTATATAATGGTTTCGGTTTCGTCGCAAGTTGATAACAAAGCTTATATCATCGTGTATCCGTATCCGGTGTATGTGGAGAAGTTATTGATGTCGGTTTTTTCGTATCACAAAATAACCTTCCTGCTTGACAGCCGAAACTGATAATAAATCTTCCTAACAAACCCGAATAGTAATTTACACGACATGATAGTGATCACAATAATAACATGCTCTTCGAGATATTCAACACACGCACAGGAAAATACAGCCAGTGTTTATTGAGCACGCACCATGTATTTTTTATTATTCGTTTACAAGTTGCAACCCGTGGCTTGTCGCTGGCGAGAAGTTCTAGCCGTGAGTTTCAATGGGCCAAAATCATACCTCTAGTCTCTATACATCAAAGTACGTCGATAACACCTTTCAAACACGATATCAAATGTTTTAATTAATAGCATTAAAGATAACAAAGTATGTATCTAATTTTTCCATCACACGACACAAAATCCCATAAAATTACTTATTAATTAATGCATACAGCAGGAAAGCCCTTAAATTCGTACAGCACTACACTCTTTCTATAAAACGGCAATCAATTTAAGTCATATACATGATTTAGTATAAGAAAACATTGTTTATGTTATATCAAAATTGTCAACGAAGAAAACTAATTGCAGAATGCAAGACTTCTAACTAAAAATATTTCCCCTTCTATCTGCAGGGGAAGGGTTCGGTTGGTATATTGTTGTATTCATCAAATTTTTCAGTTGATGGTAAAATGCGAACTTTTATAGCGTAGTTACTATATAACATGTGAACAATAGTTTGTGAAAAGGGGGGTTATTCGCAATAGGAAGCTTTGTTCACCAGTGAGTTTCTCACAACAATTTCAGTACGGCGTCAATTCGGAATCTCGTATATAATAATAGATATTTTATCAACATAATTTCATGTTCTTTTTATTTCGGTATTGGACCAGCTTTTATTAATATCCTTCCGAATAATACGGAGAGCTTTACTTTACATGATAATTCAACGTGAATACGCATAGAAAGATTAGTAGAGACAGTCTACCTACTTACATTATGTTGGTGAGAGATAGTTTTGATAGGATAGCCAGTCTCGCTTATTGATGGTGTAACAAGAACAAAGTGACAATGATTGCAGGCTAAATCAGCGTGTCCATGTACACAAATACACATGAATTTCACATAGAGTTACATACTGCAAATCAACACTTTGTCGTATCCGCAATAACATGAAAGCACACCAGGACCAGGTATGTATTTATATATACGTCTCACGTGTACCCAAATAAAAACTAATGAAACGACACAACACTGGTCCAAGTTCAACTCGCCCAACCGGGACAATAAGCAGATTTAAGCCCTACTTTACTACCATAAATTTTATCCTGATATAATGGCAGCATTTGGTAAACATAAATTTCACGTGGATAAAATTGCTCCTTTTTGCGGAGCATTAGATTAGTTGGCTTTAGGTGGGCTCGTTGTTAGTCCTTTTTCCATTCACAAGGAGAAACTATTCAGTTTTCTACATTCTACTTTAGCACTTTTGCTCTGCTGCTTTTGTTTATTTGTCCTTATTGTCCTTTCTACTTACGACTGACGCACAGGTAGACAACTCGGAGCAGAGAATTCTAATAATGTGATAGTGCGGCTGTACAATTTGGATACAAATGAGTTATTGTACGAGTTTTGCAGAGAACAAGTATGCTTTACTTGACGCACTGCTGAAAACAGTTTTGCTTGTTTTCCTGGTTTGAGGACTTCTTCAATAAAACGGTACATTGACGGTGCAACCTGAACTTGCTGCAAGCTTTAAATCTCTTTTAAAATTAACACTATGTCAGACACACGCTAGACGCTAGTATTACAAACATTAGTCTGATGAAAAGTAGCAAAACACAGTTACACATTCACGCTTCAATAGGATGATATTCTGGGGAAAACAACGCTGTTCACCTGCGCCACCAACAACGGAAATCATTACTGTCTGGTGTCTGGAGTGAATTTGGGGCGTTTTGATACTGTCTTGTCAACCGAAAGTCTGTAGCTTCTGTTATCAAACTTTGGGGATCATGATCCTTTTTCCCATTTCCCGAGATCTGTAGCACGAAATTGACAAATACTGGTGACTATACATCACAGAAACGGAAAGTTATTATGAACATACTTCCTAGAGTAATTCAGTGTTTCTCTCCATATCACGTTGCGGACTAAAAGTCACGGGAGAGCATTAACGCGCCCGAATGAGTACACGTTGCATGAAGGATCAAGTCGTACCACATTTCCTTGTAGACTCATTCCACTGTCATAAAACTGACTCATGTTAGGAAAGAGTGAAAAATCACTTTTGGAACACTTCAAAAATGTACTTATTAGAAATATGAATTTCGTTCCACAAGATTGGATTTCCTCCCTATAAACTTGTGCAAACAAAAACTCTACACTGGTGAAAATAGAAAAAGAGATTCATATGCTCTTGACAAGAACAGCAGGAGAATTTTTGCGATTTTTTTGTTTAACTTCTACTACTTACTCCTTTTACGAGAAAGTACAATTGACTTGTGAATATAAATTCTCATGAAATGATAAAATGTACAATGAATTGACCCGAAGATCAAGAAAGAAGTACAATAAAGGGAGTGTAACTGTGTTGAGAAGAAATCAGCTTTGAGCTAACAAATATGCAATAGGAAGTTGTAGGTGACTTCTGCCTGTGCTGCTCAGTCAATTTACCTCAACCAGCAGCAGCAGCTTCACGTCTCATATCTTCACTCGCCAGAGTTTACTGGGCAAATGCATAACAGCAAATGTACACACAGGGATGGTACAGTCGAAGTTTTATGTGAGAATCAAACTCTCATGCTTCTTTGAACAAGTACTAAGCGAACGATGAGAAATCCTCTGTTCTCGCTTGCTTGTTTGGTTGGATGTTTGAGCAAATCGACAACAACACCAGCAGCGCCAGCGTCTTTCATGAGGGGGATATAATGATTATATAGTAAACCATTTTAACTATCATGAGCTGAATGAATGTGTGTGCCTATGCTGTTGTGATACTAAAAATATACATAAAAATATAGGTATAAGTACTATTAATGTTCCAAAGACTTTGTTATTTCTTCCTAATGTGTGTGCCTATGCTGTTGTGATACTAAAAATATACATAAAAATATAGGTATAAGTACTATTAATGTTCCAAAGACTTTGTTATTATTATTTCTTCCTTTTATTAAGACGAGCAGCAGCACCTCAAGCGGCAGCACGTTAGAATATAGTTCACTCTGCATATTTCTATTTAGTATTCAGTCTTTATTCTGTCTTGTTAGTCTTGTAAGTGCGCCTTACATCTTGTTTGATCCTCAACTACCCCTGCCCCGGATTAGGTTATCCCCCTGAGATGCAGCAAAGCTTAAATACAAACAGGCACAATTTATCCCCTCAAGGTTTCCTGATGTCAACGAGTGTACATCAATTGATTGATCATTGTATTGACCAGTTTATCTCGGACAAATATATATATATGACTTGATAAGTGGTGCCTAGAGCAGCACAGTGCCCCTACCCACCACTAGTAGTAATTTAGGGTATGGTATGAAATTACGTTCAGATCGTGGATGTTATATATAGTAAATCACAGGAGAGATACTAAATGCAAATTTAATGAGACATAGGCCTAATTTTAAGTTTAGATACATTTTAAAAGTTGAGATTACGAGAAAAAGTGTCTCTAGTTTAAAAAAAAACTTTCTTATGAATTTTATGCCGACAGGTTTTTTATATTCAAATCGGCAGAATGAATGCAAAGCGAAGCTCACTGAGCTACTATATTCAGCGTTGTTACAAAAACAGTATATAATTGCCGTTGCGTTGTTGGAGATAATTTCTGCCTGTTAGGAAAGTAATTATAGAATTACATTG
The DNA here is from genome assembly GCA_027744055.1 of Callyntrura sp. NNG-2020. NCBI lineage: Eukaryota > Metazoa > Arthropoda > Collembola > Entomobryomorpha > Paronellidae > Callyntrura > Callyntrura sp. NNG-2020. The sequence continues at coordinate 1,020 of JAHZNE010001186.1, read as the reverse complement.
AAAAATATGGATATGGGGACAGCTTTTATTCAGTTTCAGTTTACATAATTAATTCATCTGTGGCGTGGCTAACCAAAGGTTGAAACTGCAAATTCTTATAACTTATAAGCAAGTGGAAATACGTTAACATAATTATGCAAAGTCAAACCTACATTATACCTTTTGTAGTTTTTGTATATAATATCCCACTACACCTAGGCGTACCCGCTAATCAGATCTGAAATAAATTCAGTTGTATGCTTTATTTATGCACATTTGTTATACTCCATGTTACAGGTAGGTTTTTGCCAGACAATGTTGGTTTGGTCCTTCTCTCTAACAAGTTGTTCTGTAACTGTTTCCAGTGAATCGCTGTCTTTGTCTTGTAAACTTAAATGGGACATTAAATATTAAGTTACTTATATAATACGTATTTTAAAGATCATTCTTCATCGTTTAACATCTGGTGGAGCCAACATCAGTAAAAAATACAATATTTGCGTAGCGTGATTCTTGTAGAAATTTTCAATTCCACTTTACAAAACATATTATATAAGCAATCCGCGCTGGAGATTTGCTTTTGGATTTAATTAGCGATTGTTTGATTTTCAAAGCCGAAAAATAAAAATCGTAACTTCTGTCTTCAACTCCTTTCAGTACTGATCGCATGTCATCGCATACATGTCATCATGACGAAGGATATCCTTCCACTTCGCAACAAACAAGCTAATGCAATTTATTTTCACTTACATTAAGAGTTTCAGTTTCTCAACTAAAAACATCAAATTAAATATCGTTAGAAATCCCGTTACCCTGCGATACTCGAACCCAAAACTATTGAGAATGATGTGCGTGGTTGAAAAAATATAACTCTTTAGTAGGGAATCGAATTTTGTTATAACGTTTGTGTTCCCTCCATAAGCTCTTTGGAGAAAACACTTACGATGGATGGACGGAGCCCAATTCTCTCAGAATCGCCCCAAATTTGGCAAACAGACTTATCTAGTCATGATGACCCTACCTACAAAATCTTCGAATACA
>JAHZNE010001185.1:0-31751 GCA_027744055.1 Callyntrura sp. NNG-2020 | reverse complement strand
TGCTTTTCGCACAAGTGTCACTGTTGGGAATATTTTATTTTGTGCCTTGGAGCAACAAAACATCAAAATGGATGCTGGATCCTAATGACAATGGTGTAGATAGATGCTGATGAATTTTCGGATGGATCAAGTACAATTTGTACCCCAAAATTAAACCTAAAACGCAAAAAAAACGACAAATTCTTCTCTTCTCGTGAGTATAAAGATGCTGAGAGCAGACGGTAATAATAACTATTCGCGTCGTCATCATCCAATTCAATTTAGATCACGAAAAGCGCATTTTATTCCACCACCATATTTTCTAAGAACTCCCCACCGTAACATAATCATATCCCGTTATCGTCGTCGTCATGCTTTTGCCCGGGGTAATGTAATCATCCTATCATAATAAGCAGTATTATCCTTCCACCTTGTTTTATTTCGGCTCCCATCCATTGTCAAAAAACTTTTTTCCCGTCGTAATTACTTTTCCATTCTTTTCCTTCGCGTCAAACAAAACTTTTGGGCTTACGCTGTCTTTTACAATGGAATATTTCGTTGAAAGCTTATATCTACACACTACAGACAACATTCCTTGTCATCACGTGATCATCTGCTTCTTCCATTCTACCAATACTACTACTACCACTACTATATATGTACACTTCCGCTTTCATCCGTTGTTTTATACAAAATGGAATATTGTTTTTCTTTCACCCTCCCCATTTTCTTCTTTAAAAATGATAGATCAACGGCAGCAGCTGAATTGAAAGTTTGAAGTGATGATGATGGAGAAGCGATGAGTTTTTTCTTTCATGCTCATCTTGCGTTTGTTTAGGACTATGACTATGGCACTTTCTCTTCAGAGAGAGAGAGAGAGAGACATTGTCATCAACGTCTTTATTGGGAAGAGCAGCAAACCCCTGCCTCATTCAACTTAAATTCCGCTCAGCTTTTACTCTAGTTGCACATCCCCCCATCCATTCTGGATTTGTGTAGTTATCTCGGATCCATTACAGTCCCCACTTTCTACAAAAATGTCATCGTCCAAAAAAGAATGTACAACAACGAAAAATGTGTATTGTGCTATTCTAACATTGCTCTTGTTCAAGATCATCGTCGTCATCATCATAGGATGATCACCACAGCTTTCTCTTATCCTGACAGACAGCCGGTCACACACTATTCCCCTTGTCCTCACAGTCTCTCTTATCTGTTTTCTTTAATGTACCTACCTCCATTGCGCACTCTGTCTACAACATTACCGTCGCACAGGTGACGCCACACCGTGTTACGTATTATATAATATGATATAATGAACACACACAGGGACCCAGAGTGTTTGTTTTAAAATATTTCGTTTCGCGTTACCCTCCTCCCCTGACAAATGGAGAAAAAACAGGAGTATCAAGAGTTATCATCAACGCGAAACCTGTTCCTATTTTTTACAGTACGTATATTATGTTCCCTGCCACTATCGTTGTCATCTTGTCCTTGTCGTATGTATACAGCCCACGGAAAGGGCAAGCAGTAAAAAAATCTAATAACCTGCACGTACTGCAAGAAAGCACTTGCTCCTCTATTGTAACTACCACATTGTACACAAAATATATAAAACATCGTCAAGAAGCAACGGCGGCAGCAGCAGCAATAGGGAGACAACACGTGCGCCTGAGAACTTTTACCTTGCAGCAGAATAAGTGACAGCATCGGCAAGGAAAAGGAAGTGTAACCTTTCTCATAGTTTACAATTATTATTTATAAAAAGGTTACACAAATATACCCAAAGAGCAGAGTGCAGAGAAACAACAGATGAGCATGTGTATCATAATAATACGTAGGTTCGTATAAACGGCTACCGCTCCTACTAACTTTGTCTGATTTCCATTGTTTAAAAATATCCTGTATTTTCTTCCTGGCCTGCTTCTCTTCAAATTAATTTATCCCTGGAAAGCCAGGGAGTGTGTGCACTTAGGTACATGCTTACATACTTTCCACAGCAAATGGTGGTTTTCACATAAAAACCTTTAAAAAAACCTGAAACTATGCACCCCACACTAAACTCTCTTCCCACTCTCATGCCTCCAAACCTCTCATACCACCGCTGCCGCGCCATCAATATCCCTACAATATTATGTTATTATGTATAAAGTTGTGCCTGGGATGCTTTTACTGTGCATCAAACTGGATTTACTCCAAAACATGAAAAAAAACCTTCTGTGCTCCCTACACCATAACGCCCACCCAGCAATGTTCAACCAAAATAAAACTTTTTCTCGTCGCCACAAGTGTGCCTCTTTTAATGCCTATGTAGTCCGCGCTACTATCCGTAATACGGCGTTCATCGGCAGCCTATCCCGTCCAATTAAAAATTTTTAAATCTCCTGAAACAACAGGAAAGTATCCAAGTACCCTTTTTCTCCATTTTGGATAAAACAAGCTATAAATGAAAAAAATGCTGGGAGCTATAACGTTATTGATACAACGTCGGGTACTGTGTATCCATATTAGACAAACGTCATCATACAAATCAGTGTTACATCAACGAGTTGTATATAGCTGTGTCCACACAGAGTGAAAGAAAACAAAATGGATAAGGTTACCCCACGAAAAACAGTTTTCTTTACACTTTGGTGTGGTGCACTTTCACCAGTAAACTAATACCGCCATCGTTATCAGCCCGCCTCCCCTTTGCCATACAGAAGAAACATACATCGAGATGATAAGGGAGACACAGAGAGAGAGAAATAGCAAATAACCTTCACATTTTTTCCGTTTGACGAGCATCTGTTTCTCTCTCTTTCAGTAAACTCGTCCATCGGCAGACTGTGAACAGCTGCTTTCTAGCACCTTTCACTGGCAATAAGCATGCTACCCGGCTGCTACTACAAGTACCAAACTCCAAACGAAATGTACACATACATAACTACATGCTACTTTCCAATAAAATTTATTTACCTTCTTTCCCACTTGCGTTGTTTGAGGACAAATGGCGGTAGTGGTAGCGGCGGGTGCAAGTATATGATCTTTCTGCCTCGTATTTTACGACGCTGCTAGTAGTGGTGTGGTACTAATAGCAAAACCAAATTTTCCCATAATGCCTAATATTTTCCAAGAAAGGAATAAATGATTGATTTTTCCTAAAAACTCAGCATTTTTCTCTCTCTCTCGAAAAGATTAAAAAATGTGCAGACAGAGTTAATCCGAGCTTTCCCTGAATCGAGAAAATGATGAGAAGAAAAAAAACTTGCAAAAATAGATATTGCTTCGCGGAGGAAATTGGACTGTTTTATTAATGCTGATTTTGCAGAACGCCCGGGTCAGCCAGCATCATCTCCAAACAAACCAACCTAACACTGCTTCCACTCCGGCTGTCGCGTTGTCAGTGTCGTTACCACGAATAAAAAAGGTAAGTGGAACTGGAACACTGTACTTAAAGGAATATAGACGAAGGAAAGCAGTGTAAGAGAAATAGTCCACAGGGAAGACAAACAGATACTTTTTTTTTATTCCCAGGGCATCGTTTTTAGAAAAAGACATTTTTGTGCGCCCAACCAACCAGTCTCTAAACCCTACTGCCAGGAAAGAGCACCACTGCCGCTGCCACGTCGGTGATAGCAAAAAAACTGTATGTTTTGCAGCTGCCACTGTCATGCAGCGGCACATTATCGTCAACAGCAACACCGCCACCGGTAGTAAAACTCTCTGTGTGCTCTGCTGTTTTTTCTTCTTTCTATCATCCATCTATCCATCCGTCCTTTTTCCCTGGGAAAGAAGCAGAAGGAAGAGGAGGAGGATATTGCAAAGCAGCACTTGTGGTGGTGGCGGTGGTACTAGTAGTAAAAATAAAAGTGTATAGTCTTGGTTTGTTGATGCGGAGGAGAGAAGAGACACATGATGATGAGTAATGTGTTGGCAAAAGTGTGATGGGCTCAATGGAATAGAAAGAGTTTTTGATTTCTTTAGGGCACAGCTGAGCCAGCTCTCAGGCCTTATTAAATATATAGCGTTAGCCGTACTTACTCCTTCTTCCCAGTAAAAATACAACTATGATATAACTCTGTCTCCTTTTCTCTTCCTATTTCGCAGCAGCATGGTAAACAGCAGCGTGTGTGTGTGTGTACTACAGTAAAAGTAGACAGAAAAAGACACACAAATCATTCATCCATACATCCATCCAGTGAAATTTCAGGGTAAAAAATACTAGAAAGGATTCATCCATTCACCCGCTCGCTCATTGGCGCACATCAGATGGGTAGCTTCTCAGGAAACAAAAAGAAAGAAATGGGAGCATGCTGCTGCTACTGCTGCTGTCGCTGCTGATATGCAGGGGATATTTTGAACCGCTCTTTGGCGAGAGAAAGGCCTTTATACAAGACACGACCCATCCATCTATTTTCCTGTTCTTACTCGTTCCCTCACTCAGACAATCATAAGCCTTACGCTAAACCAACTTACTATTTTATCCACTGGGCTATTTTTACTCACGAGTGTAAGAGTGTGTAGCCTATATGAAACCGAGAAGAGAAATATTATTGAATTGGAATTTGAAATAGTACTGAAGCCGTTTTGTTTGTTCATGCATTGTGTGTGTGTGTGTGTACAAAAAACTCACATGAAAGCAGGTGGTGAGTACACAACTGCCATATATATAAGCTGGGAGAAAAACGACAGTGGAAGGAGCAAAAAAATCTTTTTGATAATCCTTTTCTCCTTTTTCTTCCATTTGCTTCATTCCTCTCGCGTAGGCATCATCATCACCATCAGCACCATGTGATCTGGTGTGGAGGAAAACAACGGAGAAGTGTACGCTACAGCGGCGGCAGAACTGGCACGGGAGGAAAAAAAACTTTTTGTATTTTGACAAGTGATGATCGCATATCACACATCTCTACTTCCACAGCAAGAAAGAAAGCAACTTGTAACAACTCTTCTAGTTCGTCAACTTCATCATTCACCCTCATACTTGCTTTCTCTTCTATTTCCTCCGTTGCCTGCTGTGCGTGGTAACACAAAAAAATGCAACCTACTTTACCCACTCGCGTTATACATCTTCCTATACGCGTCTTAATGATAGGTTACTCTCGAGAAAATGTCCAGCGCAGGCATACACCAAGTTTGGTTTGTGTGCATATGACACACGCAAAAAAATCATAACCAGACAAAAACTGGAGCTGGAGAATAGAATATAGTTTTAGACACCTCAGATTTGACAATGATTTGACATCCTCATTCAGCCATTCTGAATCAAGACAGAGGATCAGCGGTGAAAGTATCAACAAAGTAATTCCTTTTCTCTCATTTTCCAACACTATCCGTAATTGCCGCATTCCATTGGACTCCTGAAGAGTAATGCGTACCGTAATTATTACAACAAGATAAAAGATAATAAAAACAACAAGCCTATTAAGCCTAACTTAAATAAGCAGCGTCACGTTTCCTCCCCAGTCTCCTTCCATCCACCACCCCTATATTTTTTTAGTCCAGACATCTTGCCAGTTCCCCAAAATAATAACACTTTCAACTTTCTGTTTTAAGCACTTTGTTTTGTTTATCTTTTCTCCACACTGTCTTAGAGCCATCTCCCCATCACCATTATCTGTCCTGCTACTACTACCCCGCCACTTCTGTTTTTGAGAGGAAGAAGTGTAAGGCAAGAGAGAAATTCCATTTTTCTTACAGGACGACGATGATGCGCTCCTAAGCTCACATAAACTTTGCTCTGTCACGTTTTCCATTCAAGAATACACGTTGTATGTACAAACTACCATGTAAAAGCAGAGACAAGGCACACACACACACACCTCCCCGTTTACCAGTAAACAAGCACAAGCAAACACTGTGTCTTTATCCTTTTTCTCGGTAAAGTAAACCCAAGAATTTGGAAGGATCTGAGACAAAGTGCCAATAAAAATCTCCCCTTTCTCCATCATCCTTTCTGTTCTCATTCGCTGAAGAATTATAAGGAACCCTGTCATAAATAGAATTAAGAAGACAGGGCGACACACACATATGAGCATCATCGTCATCTTTGTCGTCGTTGCGATCATGACAAGTTTCTTCTTACACGATGATATGCGCCTGATGGTAGTCTACTATGTACATACTTTTTTCACAGGGCAAAAAAAATCCTAGCTTGCACACACATATACTACCCCGTTATTTAGAGCTCGCTTGGTTTTATTACCGCTCGTAAAAAAGCGACCAAGCTCCACGCAAACGTTTCTTCTTGTTCCAATCACAAGGCTACCGATGACAATATGGTAAGTACAAAAAGTTTTTTTCTCTCCACCAACTGTGCATAGCACTAGATGTGTATGTTGGTAATGCATGTACACTCACTCAGTTGGTCATCATCATCATTATTATTATTATTATCATCTTTCCATAAGGATACAGCAGCGCCAAACACCCGTGCTTTTTATCTCCTCCATTTTTTCGACAAGTAGGGTGAGAAAACACAGGTGAGCAGATCATAATGTTGTCGTCACCGCCTAGTTTAAGTTATGGTCTTGTTTGCTCTAATACGCTTCCTACAACTTACAACAGGACTTTACTCACTTTACATAACGGGAACATGGAATGGGTAAATCATTTGTAAAAAAAAAAGTTCTTTCTAGGAAAAAATGCAACGTTTAAAACAACCTTAGAGGGAAACGAAAGACGCTGTTATTACTAATCTCTGAAAAGGTGAAAAATATTAAATTTTTTCTAAGCCTCCCTTGCTTCAGCAGCTATTAGTAAACAATATTTCCATTTTTCTAGAGCAAATCATCCTGGGTGGATTGCTATACTAGAAAGTACGAAGGACGACCAGCATGCTGACGACGAGTATTTAAAAAGTTCTGGGTAAGAAGGAAGAAAGAGAAGGAAATTGAGGAAATGGTGGTGTGTGCATGCGTATGGCGTTAAGTGCGAATTGTAGTTTGTGCCAGAGAGGAGACCAAAAAGTGTGCATCTATCACAAACAGATGCAGAGAAAGAAAAAAGGACCCTTCTTATTACACTCTCCTTTTCTGTGCTGGCACACAAAAAATAAAGTTCCAGCGTGTTCCTCAAAACATTAACGCCACACTATTTCTACCTACACCAATTCAGATACCTAGAGAAAGAGCTTCCTCCTTTTTTTCTTCCTGGCAATTGTTCAAATCTGTACTTTGTACTGAAAATGAAAAAAAAAGATAAATATACTGAAAAGAAAGGGAGGGTGGTAGTGGTGGTAGAGAAAAGAATGTGTGAGAATGACAGCTATTTTTCTTGGATAAGGCACTTCCTCGGTAAAAACTAAAAAAAGAAATAGCAAATTTTGTCCTGCGGCATAAGCATACGAAAACAGAAAGAAAGAGGTCCCTCTCTTTCTCTTTTAAACATTTGTACCGTTGCCGAAAATGTAAGAGGTGCGTACTTTTACTGAAATACTAAACAAGAGCAAAAAACGGTAGTACGCATTATAATTAGTTGGGAGATACTTTGTACTCAATTAAAAAACAATGATGCTGAAATGCTGAATCTTCTCGCAGAGAGACAAGCATCATCAGCAACCTCTAAATTCACCTTGCCCCATTGGCACACACAACGCCTTGTCGCAGTAAGGTCACTTAAAACCTGAGCAGACCTCCTCACCTTACCTACACAAAATGCCCTGTTGATAGTGAGATGGTGATGCCACAGGAATCGAATGTGAAGTAAAAAGCATTGAGTAAACACACTCAACCAATTCAAACACATCGAGAGTCTCTTCAATGTTTTTAGTCTCATCAACCTCCTACTCCCTATCAGGGATCACCTATTTCTACAGTAAATGTAAAAGGTCCTATCCAAAACTGGGTCAATTGAGCATTTTGTATAAAGAGAGAGAGAGAGAGAGAGGTGATGAAGAAACGTCTATTACTTTCTTTGAGTATATATGTCTACCTCGATGGAAATGACGAGGACGATGGCGATTCATACTATAATAATAATAACAGCTACTCTTCCCACATCTACTACATAATGTACACTTGAACAAGTAATCAACACATCATTCTAACCCGTCAACACCAGCAGTCATTTTCTCTCCTGGTGCCGTGGCTCTTCTGTAAGAGGTATTGCAATGCCCCTCTGCTACTTTTGATTCCGACTGCGATGCTGCTTCTTCTCACCCAACTTTGTTTGTAGACATTTTGCGCCACATTACACGTCCTCCTATTTCATTCTCTTGAACGAGCGAAAACGTCATAAGAATATAATAATAACATCATCATAATATAATCATCTTGTGTGAAGAATTCCAATTCTCATGCCAAAACCAGAGATCTAAAACATCTTGATGACTCCATCATATTCCCAATTTCACCCAGCACACCAATCAACAACTAATCCACACAAGTGTGAAACAACTAGTTGGAATCATTCTATATATATGCTGTCCCTGTCAACTTTCTCTCCTGACACCAAAAACAGTAAAACTCTCTTCTCCTAGCAAACACACACACACACACACACACGGGCACACAAAAAACTTTCTGCAAACACAGTTCACACTCTCACTTCCTGAGTCAATCAAAATGTTTCATAACATTGCAAAAATATTGATAATTACTTTTTCCTTCAAAATCTGTTTGATACTGTCAATTTTCTTCTTGGTAGATTTGTAGCCAATCATTATCACCCCGTTGGCGAGCTTCTATCAAGAGTGCAACTGTATTTTTCTGATTTTTTCCCCATTTTTCCAAGAAATTTTCTCCACTTGTCATAATCAGTCGTGTGTTTATATTCCCATCTACAAACATGCCCTGTTTCTGCACTGAATTTGTACGTATTCTGCGGTAGGCATATGGAAGAAGCGAGTGTACAACTTTTTTAAATGACTCTGTCAGCAGGTGGTCCGCTACTTTTCCCTGAAATGTCCCTTTCTTCCAAATACGTCTTATGCATAAAATGGTAAAATGGTAAGACTTAAAACAAACAGTGCAGTGAGTTGGAGGTTCCCTGCTCAGTAAAAAGAAGGTTCTGGAAACTACAAAAAGTATATATGAGCTTAAGCCCTTCTCCTAAGCGCCTTTCTATTTCTCAGCAAGGCCTTTCAATACACATTGTAATAAATAAACACGCCGCATGTATATGTATGTGCCATCTTTCTCTTGAAACTTCTTCTGTTCTTCAATAATTTCCTAATTCCTTTAAGTCTTCAAGTGTCACCACCAGACCTTTATCAGGGGGTCTATAAACAAAAACGATATCTACTTACAAGTAAAATGACAGCTTCTTAAAATAGCAATTTGTACCTATCTATCTACTACTACATACCCCAAGCAAATTATGCAGACAACTTGCACCTTTGAAAGTGTCCATCTAAAAGTAGCAGAAGCCGTTTTCAAATTTTCAAAAAGTTGCCAACACTTTAAAAGCCGAAACAACAATAATGACAGCTTTAAATACACCGTACATTCCGTCACCTACATTACACAAAGAATATTACATCGCGTGCATATTTGTCTCTCTACCTACCCATCTCCAATATATATTTCGACTCGCTAACAAAAACTGAGTGGCAAGAAGTATAACGGTGTTTTTTGCATATTATTAATGAAACTCCAGCAAAAGTACCCTGTTCAGTGTATATAGTCAATACAGACCCACTGTTTCTTCACCAACGACCACAACACCGTCATCATCACTGGTATCCCCTACTTTGATAAATACCCTCTGGCATGTTATGTGGCGGTTCCCGTGCGAGTGACTCGCGACGGTGATAGCAAGGATGATGATGATGATGATAATGACAGTACTGCGGTGGGTGATTCGTGTCCTGCTGATCGACAGAAAAGAAGAGTGATTATTCCACACTGTGATGGTGGTGGTGGTACAGCAGCAACAACGCTTCCGCTCATTTCATATATAGGTACTTATGATTTTCTCTTGTAATTCTGGTGGTCACCAGCCAGCCGCCACAGAAGAACATCACAGCAAGGCCGTCATCTCCAGAGAAGAAATTTGAAAAACAAAGAATTTCATGGAAATCCAAAAATAAATAGAAAGCACTCCATCCATTTGCAGAAAACGTTATTATCATCGTCGTCATCAACATTTCGTTTTCAAGTTAAGTAGAGAATATGGCACGGAGAAGATGACGATGATGATGATGATGACGGGGAGCATGGTGGTTTGGCCTCATCTAAATGGAGGTTGAGTAGAAAAGCTTATAGAGTAATGCATGTACATAATTTTCTCTTTATAGTCTACCCATACCAACCACTGTGTGTGGACCTCTATTACTACTACAACTTGCTCCCTTTCTTTTCCAAACAAAGAGGAATCATGTGATGAAAATGACAAAAACCTCTTTTCTTTTCCAACTTCTTAAGACACCTCTACCATCACCATTTTCTAGTTTTCCTCATTTTCTTAAAACGTTCTCCTCTCTTTCTCTTCCTCTTCCTACAATTCCGCTTCTATTTATTCAGATTCATTTCTTCGCTGTTATGAGGGACCCTCATTATTGTTCTTCATCTACACATCTACCTACATTTATATTTCTTTGGTCTGTAGTTCACTACAACTGCACACACACACAGTGCTCATCTCAGCTACCAGCAAGCACCATCATCGTTAGCATACAGCAAAGCATACAAAAACCAGGCCAAGAAACAAGAGCATGCCGTGATGATGATGATGATGATGTTGCTGATAATAATACCAATATCACTATTTCCATTTTAAAGCGAACATAAATGTAAATGTATTTATCGCATAAGTAGAATGTATATACGTAATTTAATCACCAGACCAAAGAGAATAATAGAACTGGATAAGAGAACAAGGTCTGGTTCTGGTACTACTTCTGCTGCCGGTCTTCTCCATCTGGTAAAGGTGAAGGTGATGATGATGATGGTGGTGTTGCTGCTTCTGAAGTGATGATTTATAACTTTTTGTATATTTTCTTCACGCTACTGGTCGTCGTACTACTACTTTACAAAGTTTATATAGTTTCGCATCTAATATTATATTGCCTATTATTATGATTATGTTTACTTCACCCTGTTATTCTTCGCTTTCACCCTTTCTTTATTTTCTACCTTAACACCACCGCCACTATCGGTAGTCGTGGAGCATCTGCACCAGCACACCAACCACCACCACCAGTAGCGCCAAAAGCAGAAGAAAACACTTTTTCTCTCCAAACCCCACACGTCTGCATCTGAAATTGAGTGCGCGAATGAGTCTCTGCATGAAAAGAGAGAAAAAGGAAGTAAGTTGCTGTTGTTGTAGGTGACCCGTTCCTGTTAAAAGGGATCGGTTTTGCGCGCATCTCTTCCCGTATACTCCATATAAATGTAAGCCTATCGAGAATAGGATCTATCTATACCAGAGAGAAAATCGCCGACAAAATCAGACCCTTTCTTCTTTCCTCATTATCACTTCTTGTACCTTTTTCAAGAATAAGAGCCCCAACAACTACTACAACTCTTCTCGTGGGTGAATGCATGTGACAATCTGAAGAAAAAATACTTAGATCTTCCCAAAAACGATGATAGTTCTGCTTCTGATGGTACTTCCAATTTTATATAGCCCCTATCACTAAAGTATAACCGCTTTTCTCAAGAAAAAAACACGAATGCTTAGAACGCATCATCACCGTCCTCCTCCTCACCATCATCATCTTAGAAGTAAACTCTTTTTCTCCCTTTTCAGTTCCAGAAACCTGATAATGACAAAGCTGGAGGTGCAAGTGGAATGGAAGGACACCTTTTTCCAAAAGGTGACACAAGGGATTTTATCCACCTCATCACACAACAACCGCTGAGCTCCTTCCAGCAAAATTTCTACTCAGCAGCACTCAGCATTATGTTCGTCATCATCGTCGTCATCTTTACAGCATCATCATTGCTGTATGCCACAGCCACACAGCCGCTTACACTTATTTTTATTATTGTCCCACTAAATAGTAGTGCTAATAGTGCTAGTCTCCCACCAAGGATCTCTTATTTTTCCTCTTGCCACAGAAATCCCCACAAAATGACATTTTCCAAGAGGGAGAGAGAGAAAGAGAGAGAGAGAAATTCTAAAATTCTACCGTCATATTATTACCTCTAATACCAATATAGAAAAGAAATGCTGACAACGCCGCCAGCAGAAGCAGAAGCAATGTGGTGGTGAAGCAGGCACAAAATAGAAAGCTTTACACACAATGTGCAGATTTTATACTTGGTTTTGGAAAGTTCGTAAACGAGAGTGTGTATGTATGAGCGTTTGTCTCTATGTTTGTGCCTGTTCTCTCTAATGACAGCCGGCTTTGCAGTATCTCGGTGGTGCAGATGAGCCCTCTTCTCCTCCATCTCTTTCCAACACACGCATAAACACATAGACGATTCTAAATGTTTTCCCATGGGAGAATAAGAACAGAAAGCGTTGTCATCGTCAACACCATCATCAGGCTCGGCATTATCACCAAACCAAACATACAAAACGCTCCCAACGCGTGCATACACACACTCTCTTTCTTGGCGTGGGACAAATAAAGGCCCTTCAGCAATTTTGTAACCTAACCAAGAAGATGAGAATTTGCTCAAAATTATTATTATTATTATTAATAATATTACAAACACGCATAACACCGCACTTATTTTATTCCTCGGTTGCGTGTAGCTGATGAGATAGAAAATTTGTAAAACTTCTAAAACAGGAAATACAGGAAATTTAGAAGAGAACGTGTGCTGAGCGCGTTGGTGGATGAGTACAAAAGATATACGAAAATGAAACACTCCACATCATAATCATCATCCTCGCACACATCCACCACCGCAAAAAACTTTGTTATTATTATTATTGTATTTACGTTTTAATAACAACAATAACAAAACCTGCTTCCTTCTCTTCTGAAAGCTCTCTCTCTCTCTCTCTGTGTTTCGTGATGACGATGATGATGACAATGTTGAGTGGCGGAGTGCAAAAGACTGATCTCCTATTTTACGACTTGATCACGCCTAGCTTGTTGTAGTATAAAGCTACCTTAAACACAGCAAACACTAGTACCAGCAGCAGCAGCATCAGAAGAAGAGCCTCGTCTCCCACTGGAATAGTCGGTAGAAAAATAGGAGATATCTTGGGAACCCAGATGCTGCTCCTGTGCTGCTATGTATGGTAGTGAGCATTACAACTCTGCCACCACCACCGGCATTTCTTTCATATCGTAAATAGAGAAAGAAGCACCAGAGAGGAGGTTGGGTAAATTTCAAAGAGAGAGAGGGAAAGAGAGAAAGAGAGCTTTAGAGGATCCGCACAAAAAAGAAGACATCGCGTCTGATTTGAAGTGATAAAAGCCCTTATAGGAAATAAATTTTGGTCAATGTATATGTGTGTGAGTATGTGTTTCCCCACTATGTACCCTTCTTCTTTATTGCAAAAGAATGGTATTATTACTAATAGCGGTTGTATAAAGACACAAAGTACCCGCACTCAGTCCACACATTCTCCACCACTACACAGCCCTCATACCATCATCATCAGCAGCAGCAGTAGCAACGGGGACAGCACAGCATTTTCTATTTCAAGAGAAAAAAGTTGACATGCACATTCTTTCCCACTTTTAAAAGCAAATTAGGTATTTTTGTAGTGAATAGCTGTTCTACGTATAAATAAAAAACCAGCATCACCAGCCAAATCGCCAGCAGGTTAGAGAAAAGGGAGAGAAGAGAGCAAAGAAAAAAAATTTCATCATCGCACAGTTCAGCGGTGTTGTTGTCGTTGTTGTGCTGAACTAAATACTTTTTTCCTGTGTGCATAAATAAGGTTATCATCAAAACTGAAGAAAAAAGGATATTTAGTTGAAGCTCTACGTATGTATGCGGCGGGCGGCACTTAGCCCGTATGCATAACCTTCCTCGTTTCCCCTGCCGCCGCCATCATCAGATTCTCGTATCTATTCTATGTGGTACACTTATTATTCATGTCAACATACATGTTATTAGTATTACCATTATTAAAACACCTCACGTAAATACTGGCGTTTTGCGTATATGCATATATACCCACCTCTCCAAAAAACCTGAGCCTGCGTTAAATATGGGGATTGTGTGCGGGGTGCGGTGCTCGTGGGAGATAGAATCTTCTTGTTCAGACAAAATGTAAAATTGGGAATACAATCTTCGTCATCATTATTTAGAGTAGACCAACCATCACCAGGAGAAATTGTATTTTCACCCATCATCGTACAAAATTTAACCATTAGAAAAACTTTTTCGAGAACTTGTCTTCAAATCGTGACAAGGCATGACATTACGAGTAGGTATATATGGCATGTATATATGCATGAGTGGTAGGTAGGTAGAAAGAGACATAACATTATAAACGTTTTTATATCAAAAGCAGCATCATCACGATAAAGCCATAATAACAACATTATTGTTAGATACATACAAAACAGGAGCACACACACACGCAGCATTTCAATTTTATTCAACGACAAAGCACACCAAACACACACAAGCAAATTATCACTCGAAACCACTCCATCTGTCATATTACGATAAGGAGAAGTAATGAAGGGAAGAAGCGAGGAAATTTTTTTTCTTTTAGCCATATAAATTCGTCGTCAAATAGAAAGAAGGTCCTTTTCCCCCTTCTTCCAGCGGGTATGCTTCGTGCACTTGTAATATAACAAACAGCAGGCCAACTGCTACTCCACTACTACTGCTGTCAGAGAGCTGCTTTGCCAAACTTTTCATTGTGCTGCTGCTGCTGCTTCTGCTGTTGGGTATTGTGTTTGCATTTGGTTTGATATTGTGTGGCACTAAGGCTGCTACAGCCGTCATCGTCCTTTTAGACCACAAAAAAGCAAGCAAGCAGAGCACACCTGCCCAGCCATACAACACAACAACAAACATCACCTTGCCACCAGGTACGAAAACTCAATTGAAGCAGTAGGCAAACAGGAGAATGGGTTGTTGTATCCAGAGGGTATAAAGGAGGAAAAAATAATTTCTAAGCAACGCTGAAAACTACAGCGGTGCCTACATATATACTATATATGTATTGCACACTTTTAAATAAAAATTATTGGACAAGGAAGCCACAGGATTTGCAGGATGCCCCAATAATACCCTGAGTGTCTGTCTGAATGTCTCCATCTCCACAATAAACAGCAGAATTTTATTTCAGAGAAGGCCGCAAGCACATGGCATTTTTCATTTGAAAAACAATATCATGCATGTAAGGAAAGGTCATGTACACACATAAAAGCCACTTGAACATACGTGGACGTAAATGTACGTAGTATTGCGTAGTATGTGTGCTCATGGTAATGCATTATTATAAAAGCACAACGCACCTACGGAGGGATGGGTACATGAAATTTTACAACTTCATACCCGATAATTATAGTAATGAGATGATGATAAGCATTATAAAATAGAGCTGGAATCCTTTCACGCACACATGCAACATTCGCCTGTAAAAGTAAAGCCGAGTGGATATAGGGACAAATGGATAAAATACTCTGATATCAAAGCAAGCCTCGCATACCGTTCTTATGTATGCATGGTAGCTTCCAAAGTGTACCTGAATAGTTTCCCCTCAAAATCCTCAAATACCTTTAGAACCCCGGGCAGCAGGAGCAATACAGGGAAAACAGCTGCCCTTTAAATTATTCATCCCATTCTCTGAATTTGAGCCTTTTCAATGATGCAAGGAAAAAAGAATTTTTTTTTGCTTTTGAGATAAAAGTTTATAATTTCCCTATATAAGCATATGTGTAAGTTCAAACATTTTTTATATTTTGTCTTGGTAAAATTGAAGCGTAGTTTATATACGTTCTAAATGATTCTTCCAAATGATAACACCTTTCCTTCCTCATTTTCTTCCCTGTGAGAATTGTGCCTTTCAGTTCCTTCCTGAGTCATTTCCTTTACTTTACAAGCCGAATACCCCTTTTCATTTTGACTTTACAGTAGCGCACACGTTCACATTTTACTTAAATGCTCCCAGTGAAACAAATGAACTTTCATTTTCCCCCTTTGCCAGTTTCTTCCACACAAGCACAACATGTGCACGATATTACTCATTACTTGAATTGGAGGTGTACATAAATATCTTTTCCGCGTTACATCATCGTGAACATGTATACCTATTGAAATGGTAAGTTGCTAGATGACACAGTACAACAACCGAATAGAGCGGAAGGAAGAAGAAGTTTGCGTTTTGTTAACTTCCTTCTTCCCCGAAAATAATACGCGATTGATGATGATAATGATGAGAATCGTCTACACGGTAGCCCATATATGTACTTTTTTGTATATTGTTAACTGGCATCCTCAAAACAAGCTACAATCTGCTACTTCCGTTTTTCCTTCAGACGGCCGCGTAAGTTCAGTTCCATATGGTCTCCCAGTAGAGTGTTAATCGTAAAGTGAAAGAAAAATTCAGCAAACTATACACGCGCGCTCCCACCCTAACCCAGAGGAATTCCCTATTCGGGAAGGAGACTGTGGACGAACACCAGCAGTCCCATTTTTACTCCAGCTCCTCGTAATCATCACATCACCCATCACTCCTCTCCTCTCCTCCAACACCATATACCTATACGCGCGCATCTTAATTATTTTCACGTATTGTCCAAAAACACTTCCCGGTCTTTTTTCTACCCTCTCCTTTTTCCACGACGGACGCTCCTTTAAATTTGTTTCCTATTTTTTTCAAAAAAAATACTGATGAACAGCGCTGTTCACCGAGAAAATGCCCCAAGAAAAGCATTTGAGCAACAGAAGCGGCAGCACAAGAGCTACAGCAGAACACCATGATGAGCTCAAAGTTGAAAGACAAAATGCAGAACTCTGTCAGTCAGTCAGTCACTCTCACAACCCTTTTACGTTTTTGCCTTCCTCCTCCTCGTGGAACGAAAAGACATCAAATCAAACATGAGAACAATCAACATACTGTTATTTTCTTTAAATAATGCTCTTCAGTTTACAACAGGCGAGGTCTTTAAATGTCGAATGACGTGCCTGTTTTCAATCTGCCACCGCCACCCCCGCATGTGCAAGAATTTCTTGAACGCTAGAGAGCTAAGTTGAACTGCTTTATTTTTTTTCAAAATTCCCTAACCTCGTCTTCCAGAAGAATGTAGCCAAAACAATGGAATAAGTAGCAAGGCAATGGTAAACGGAAGGCAGGCAAAATTGCTAATAATAGATCCCTGGTATTCCAAGCTTGACTATATCGACAACACAGATGTTTAAAAGACCGCAGAGTCGTCGTCGTGTATGAAAAAATAACCAATAATGGTAAGGTATTTGTTAAGGCTTCCTTTACCTATAAATGTAAGGAACAATCCGGACTCCTCAGTTGACGGAGACGCTTCAGACAATTTGGAACTTTAAACTGATAATCTGATTCCTCCAGAAGATTTGTTTATCGTATAGTCTTACCAATATAGCATATCAGGGTTTTCCCCACTGCAAAGCCAGTTGTGGCAAGAACAAGGGGTGGCTGTAATAACTCATTTTTATCCTTGGGAGTACCTACTTCCATAACACAAACACGTCGTTCTGTTTCGCAGCACACAGATGAGATGCTTCACTCCTCGCGCGCGCGCTCTCTCTCTCTCTCTCGCTCTCTTTGCATAGAAACGGAGACGCAATTTAAGAGTAAATCTCAAACTTTTTTTTCAANCAGCACACAGATGAGATGCTTCACTCCTCGCGCGCGCTCTCTCTCTCTCTCGCTCTCTTTGCATAGAAACGGAGACGCAATTTAAGAGTAAATCTCAAACTTTTTTTTCAAAGCACACTCTCCTATTCTTTTCTCTCTTATATTTTTAGTAAATCAAGATAACGATAGTCATTTCACTGCCTTCGATGTTGTTTGTCGATGATCTTGTCGACGAGAGGCAGCAGTATATGAATGTGTGTGTGTGTATATATGTTCATACGTTAATACGAAAATCTGTCCGTACAGTTTAAGAGCACATGCATCTGTGCACATTTTTTTGCCTGTTTCACATCTGGTTTTAGAGTTTTCACTGCAACGCTCTCATCTCAAGACGGAGGAGACGCAAGAAAGGGAGGAAAAAAATAACTCAACAAAACAACAACAATTTCTGGCTACTTTACTTTAAACAAAAATTTCTCTCTTCGGTAGCAGCCGCAGCAGTAGGAGCGTAGTATTAAATGCTCTGATCCTCTTGAACTTTTTACATCTAACTAGAAGAGCAATTCCTCTTGTTCTTATGATTATTCTAAAGTAATACATAATGTCGGCAGAAAATCCAACTGGGTAAACTTTTGAAAATAAAACAGAAATGCAGAACAGCGCGGCTCTCTGGCATTTACGCTAAGCCCCGTAGCAATATAGCATAAAAATAATGAAATGGAATAAGGATTACCCTTAAAATGAAATGATCAGATGGTGAGAAGTTTCAAGTATTCCTAATAGCAAGCAAAAAAAAATTCGTGGAAGAAGGTCCTACGATTTCCACCACTCTCAAGGTTCATGCTCATCCGCATTACCCACCACCCCATACTCTTCTGCTGTAAGCAAACATTACTACATGCCAGGAAGGTCCCACGCAAAAACAAATCAAAGAAAGCGCATGCATGCATACGTAAAATTCATGCCAAGGGCTACAATGTTATTAGTGAACAGCCCCAATAGGTAGATACATGTACGTTCTTAATATTAAATTCTGTATCATTTTCACATCATCGCCACCAGTTTTCATATTAAACTAAAGAAATGCCACATATGTGTAATAATAAATGCACGCAAGTGTGCCCCCATACAAAACACATTTCCATAAAATTACACTAAAAAACTAGCAGTAACGCTGCTGCATGCAGCGGGGCTTGGCTGATCCAGTTCACGGTTCACAACGACATTAACGACAACGCTGTGTGCAGTCTGTTTCTACACTGTCGCTCATCATCAAGCGATTCGATAAAGTTTCAGCCACTTTTTTTTATACAAGAAACCCAGAAAAAAAATGCCCGCATGATACAGATAATCAATTCAACTAACAGTGGTAGTACGCTTTTCTTTGTAAACTTACACACTTAATAATACACAACCAGAAAACAGTTGTTTTGCTGCATTGCATTAAATGGCCATCAGTTTCAAATGAACTCACTCACAAGTGCCAGAGCAGCACACCCTTTTCATGAGGTTGATGATGACGACTATGCCATTGTATTCATTTTCCTTTTTTTTGGCTTTCTGTTCTGGATTCGATCAGCAACAGAAATATATACGTATTTTTATGATTTTCCCAGATTTTTTTCTCCTTCCTTCTGCAAAAAAATACTGGAATGTATTATTTGAGAAAAAAAACTTGTAGTATTGTGTAGTAATTTGTTTTGTTATTTAGAAATGGTACTATCACTGTGCTGTTGCTTCTCGCCGGTGCTGATGAATGCAACCATTATTGTTATTAAACAGAAGGGCCAATATATTATTAATAACAATAATAATGGAAATGTAATGCCAAACAACAACAGAAACTAAACACATGTGTGTGTCTGTTACCGCTATTGGCTGCTGCTGCTGCTGTTAATGTCTTATGCATATATTTACCACCATCATCATAATGATCGTCGTGAATACGATGATCATCATCATGGCCAATTATTGACGGTGATGAGGAAAAACAGGAGCAGACAGAGACAGAAAAAGGAGTGTGTGCACTTGCTCCACTACTATCATCTCATCGTGTTCTTTACAGCAGTCACACACAGTCATGTAGAGTCAGTCAAGTGGGTTATGCTCGTGTAAGACCATGCCTATACGCCTTTATATGCATGTAAGTAGATAGTTTACACATTAAAATCAACAATCTCTGTACCGTACATCTGGTTGCATTTATTTGAAATTTCTTTTTTTTCTCGGGTGAAATGGTGGTGGCGATGATGATGATAACGAGATAAGATTGAAATGCCAGTTGTCTCCTCGAGAGTGTGATATTCAGTAAATTTAATCAAATGTAGGATATATATTCTGGGGAAAACAATAAAAGAAGGAGGAGGCGGGCGGGTGTGTAGAAAACAAAATATGTTGCGCTCTTGCTTGTTCCTCACTGTACCACTCTGTTAATTATGATGTCACTTGATCAAGTAAAATGAAACCAGATGTAAGACGGCAGGAGAGCATAAAAATGCAAGAAAAATAGACGTCGTATTTCACTACTCCAAATTCCTTTGTGAAATTATGAACAATTAAAAAAGGGAGAAAGCAGAAGGCTGGTTTGTAAGCAATAAAAAATGCGCTTATTTTTGTTTAAACTGACCTTTGCTCCGTGACCGGGTTAGAATTTCTGAGTTGTTGTTAGTGTTTAAAGGTGAGCCCACCCGACGGTTCTCCTTACCAGGTGGCGGTGGAGGAGGAACGCCGCCAACATTAATTGAGGACGAGGAAGCTGCTAAAAGTGGAGAGGGACAAGGGGATGGTCCGTGGGCTACTGCTGCCACCACTGATGACTGTTCCTCTTTGATCACTTTACCTTCCATCAAGCCCTGTTGTAAAAGCAGACGTGATTTCATTTCCACTTTTTGATGTCAATAAATTAATTAAATTTTTAATACAGAGTTTCAAACAGAAATCCACCAAGCACACTGGTTTCAGTCAGAAAGTTTTTTAAAAAAACCACCATCAAAGGAACCTTCACACGTCTGTCAGCAAAATTTCATTCTATAATTTTATGTTGTTCATGTCCCTACATACTTTTTCCGCTACATTTAATCCATTACTCGGATATTCCTTTTGACCCTGTCACACCAGTCCTACATGGGTTTTAATTTATTTCCCCGCAATATTGGCATGTGTCCCTCTGTCACTACTAACAGTTCATTAATGTTTCTGGCAGTTCACTTCTGTCCCGAATTGTTTTTTTTTACCAATTCCCTTCATTGCACAATCAAGCATTCACGAAAAGCTTTTGATGTTTTAAAAATCTTTGATCAACACAGCTAGTTATGATGCAATCAACTTCCAGGGAAAACCTTTTAAATTCCACGTATGAAATCTTGGTGCCAATTTAATTAACATCCTTTCAGCAACAATAATATCACGCGGAAAAACAACACCACTACGCCAACCTTAGCATGGTATCCCACTGCTCATCATCCTTCAAAGTTCACTCACGCTGTAAAAGTATTTCACAGTGTCACGACACCACGTGTCAGAACCATTATACGTGGTCCAAGTACAAAGGTAATTTCCTAATTTTTACCAAATAGACAGCAAAGAAACCCAACAAAAATGAACGATATTTTGTATTCCTATTCCGTTTGATTTTATTTTTCTCTCGCAAAACTGCTCCTGCAGAACAGCCTAAAGAACCAAAGCAGACAGTGTGGCAGCCATCCGCTCAGAAGACTGACTGGCTTTCTAATGAAAGCTTTATGATCTACATGACGATGACGATGTTGCATTCTGTGGAAAGGGCAAAATCCATGTATATATTAGGTATCAAACACATAAACACACAACACACAACGCAACTGCGAAAACCGAACCCATTTTACATCAACATCGTCACATTATATTACCCCCGTAATGATAATACCTCCCAATAGTCACCATAACCATACTACTACGACCATATCACCATATCCATGCTCTGTTTTTACCTCATCCCCGAAAAAGAACCACACACAACAAACTCGCTTTGATGATGAACTGATGATGGTGAGTGAATGAATGGTTAAAAGCTTTCTGGTTATTCATCTCATCATGTTGTAGAGTAGGGATAACGTGCTCGTTTTTGCTGTAACCAGCATCCAATTTTCACGCATTACACATTTACCTCTGCCACTAAACGAGCTGATGGGATGTGTATGTAGGTATGTAAGCGATGTTATAATATGATGAGATGATCCGATCCATCCATCCATCCCCTACCGGTTTGCGTACAACAAATATGAAGACAAGTAAATGCGTGTCTAACCATTTATTGTTATTATCATTATGGGGTCGTGTGATCTGCTCCTTCCTTACTTGGAAAATGGTGAAGATGATATTATGAGCATGATGGCATTCAATACACAAATAGTAGTAGTAGTAGTAGTAGTAGGCCAGGGTAGCAATGCCAAAAAATGTTTCAGAATTTTGAACGAAGGAAAAAAAGTAAGCCATTCGTTCACCGTATTCCTGTACATATTTTGTGTACAATATAAAATATCACTTTTGTCCATGCATTCAGAGAGAACAAGACAAAACGGAACGTGCAGATGTGCATCTGCCTGCATGCATATGGAATGGGTGACTTACAAAGCAGGCGAAAAGCTAGTAGCAACAGCAGCAGCAGAGAGGTCTGGTCTGTTGTCGTTCGTGTAAACAGATGTACATTTCATCGAGAGAGAGAAAAAATGTTCCACTCCTAGGCACACGGCGCAACAACAAAATGCTCTTTTTAAAAGGCTTCTTTTCACAATGCCAGTGTAAACGCAACATAGGCAGCAGTGGGACTAATATCATCATAATAATAATATCAAGTCAATGAGGAACTAAAAATACAGCTCTGCATTGAAATGCACATGCTGCCAGCCAGGCCAGAGTGCCACTTCTGGAATTCATGGAGATTATATTATAGAATAAATTTGGGCATCAAAGGCATTGTTGTGTGTGTGCTCCACATTTATAAATGGTCTAGTGCAGAAGCTATCATTAAAAACGTAAAAAGAACAAAAAAGTCTCGGGTCACCCCCATTCAACCCATCGCTATATACACCTCTAGTAGTTAGGTATGCATCACAAATAACACTCACAGAGCGTAAATAGGAAGCACCCAATTTTTTGCATCAGAAAAGGGATTTTCCGTTACAATCACATTTTCAATTTGAAATGAAAGGAAAGAATGAGAATTGTCTAAACACTAGCCACGGTCTATTATTACAAATTATTTGTTCTCTTTTTGTTGCCAAATTTCATTCACAGGTATGCTAAACATGACCTCGCTATCGTTTGTGACGTCTTGTCAACTTTACGCAAGTTAAACAGGTACAAGTAAGTACGTATTTTACCACACATAAGGAAAATTATGTAAACGCGTTGAAGTAGGCAAAATTATCTTCCATATGAACTCTTTGAGAGATATTAAATGTATCTCGTTTTGAGAGAGAAGCTATAATTATATACAGATCCGATATCAGAGTTTCTGCTTCATACGGCATACGGAGAATTACCTCCTGCAAACATTTTGGTTTCAGCATACCTAAGGGTAATACCAAAAATGAAACATAAATTGACTGCAAGTCTGTGTGCTGTTGGGCTTTAAACTTTTTAAATGGTCATTTCATGCACACAATGGCTGCAGCTGATCTTGACGACGAAGTTTTGATGACCAAAATGTGGTGACTCACACACAGCCGTACACAAAGAGGGTTTCTTGAGAGACGTTTGAACGACACACAAAAAAGGGGAAGCCAAAGCATCCAGTAGTGGAAGTAGAACGTAGATCATGAAAAGAATTCGAAAACATTTTTTCCTCCCTCGTCATTCAAAGAAGTTGTAGGAAGCAACAACCTGAATGGAATAGGGAGAGAGGGAGAAGAAAAGAAAAGAATGCAGCTGAGTAAGAGTGTCATACATTCCAAACCATGAACTTTGTGCTTTAAATGACACTGCAAGGCCAGCTGGGTCTTTCGGTCGGTCATCTTGAGGAAAGAGAAAGAAGATGACGACGACAAAAATGATGATAATGATGATGCTTGGCCAAATGTCTATAATGGCATAACACATAACAAATCGTTTTTTGTCAATAATTCTTCATGGACTGCTGCCACTACTCCATGTTCGTAAATGTACCCTTTCATAAACTACCCATTCAAAAGGGATCCCTTCTGGATTTGTAAGCCTTCTCTTCGTTTTTTTTTGACAGAAAGAATCATCTTTCAAATTTATAATGTTTTCAAAGTCCATTGACTACCACAAGGTAACTGGTTTCATTTTTATATATATGTTAGGGTGTTTTGCAACCCACCAGACTTTTTGTACAGACATCAAGACATTGAAAGCGTATTATTGAAAAGAAATTGGAAAACGGGGGAGATACAGAGATATGGATCTAATAGGGTTACAATATTGGGGGAGGCGGTCACAAAATATAAAAGAAATGTGAATGGTATTGTATTGCGTTCGGACGGATGATTGTGAGCGGTTTAACTAAATAATAGAAGCATCATCTCAACATCGGTGCGGTGTAGTTGATGAGGCGCAAGGCACACACACGTTTAACACACTTTGCTTCTTCTTTCTTTCACTCAACCGTATGCTCCCCCGGTTCAACAAACACTGTGTGGTAGGGTATCGTATCATCATCATCATCATCAGCAGCAACAGCATCAACAACTCACACAACTTATGTCTCACCTTACAAGAAGACGAGATGATCTGGAGAGGTAGCAAGCACATGATCATCATCCCTTACACATTTTTGATAACCTTTTAGACAAGAAAGAGGAACCTTTTGACTTGGTCTTGTTGGATTTTTGGTTCATTGAAAAAGATGAAGGGACAAATAAAAGAATGTGGCCCTTCTTCTCTATACACGCAGCAGCGCTACTAAAACGAAACTTGCAGTTTTGTTGTGATAAATACAGCCTATGTACTGATTTAGGACAAAGAGTAAAAAAAAGCTGGATGAATTAAGCGGAAGTTCAGCTGCTGCTT
Organism: Callyntrura sp. NNG-2020; assembly: GCA_027744055.1. Classification (NCBI taxonomy): domain Eukaryota; kingdom Metazoa; phylum Arthropoda; class Collembola; order Entomobryomorpha; family Paronellidae; genus Callyntrura; species Callyntrura sp. NNG-2020. Next base: position 7,139 of record JAHZNE010001185.1, on the reverse strand, counting down.
GATGGCAATTTTTATTTTATTAGTCTATTATATTCATTTATACTAATGTATCATCAAAAAGAGGACAAAGATATTCAATGTTTACAGAAAGGCCAACAAGTAAGTATAATATATACTTTAACGTGTATCTGCGCTTTTTTTATGCTCTGACGTCGTACATGTGTGCCTTGAGCTCTTTCACAAAAAGCGTCTCGGTTTACCCCGGCTTCAGCGAGCATCATAAAACAAGCATGGAAAAAGAGACAACTGCTTCCAATATAAATCTATTCTTTCTCAATGACAGATTTATATTATTTTTTATATGTAATCTGTGACGTTCAAAATTGTTAAACCAAAACCAAACATCACGTCACCCACCATAATGCATGAATTATTTGAGCTTTTACAGCAACAACTGCATCACCGCGTGTTGCTAGCTCGTTGGCGGAGTGATGATGAGAGATGCCGATAGATTAGTATAGTACATCCTCAGTAGTGCAGTATCGGGAATTTTGTTTTTCAATATGAATAAAACATAAAATTCTACGAAAAAAATCTGTCTTTAGCTATAAAAATAATACGAATGTTTCTCGTATTTTGTGGGTGTTTTATATTTTGTTGAAACATCTACTCCTGCGCAGTTAAGCCGTAATTTTGTCGTGGTGCACCTGAATAGACAGGTGTTGCTGAACGGGATGATGATGACGAAAATAAGAGAGGAAAAGGTCATACAATAAACAATGAATGACGTTTGTTTAGGCCACAATAAGGGAGACAGAAATACCACACGCTTTTACCAATATTCAGTACAATAGAAATACTAGATATATAGCTTTTTCTTTTTCATCGTCTTCTAGTAACATTTTTTTTCTACAAAAAACAAGTCCACATCGTTGAGTGAATCATCACAATTTACATCTGTCCTACTCTTGTGCAATCTCTTCCAATGGCCATTGAGACACAAGAAAATAATGCTCTCGAATCAAGCCGCTCAAGTATTGAAAAAGTCAAGAAGGAACTCCTTAATTACCAGTTTTTCTCACCTAGTGCTATTTCCCAAGCATTTCGATTATTCCCCTTTCACGTTAGCATGATAAGCCAAATAGTATGGTAAAATGGTAATAATGTCATCATCCTCATCATCATCATCTCCTATCTCTAAAAAGTAGGGTATGTGTACACTACTACTTTAGAATTGGTATACCTAGCCACACACGGCACGACGGATATTTATTTATTTATTTACAAAAAGATATGTTCGTGATACAAACCATTCATAAATACTTTGTTTGATGTCGCAAAAAAAGAAGACGGAGGAGACGAAGAAGCACATCTGCTTTTTCTTCACAAGCCATTCATCTTCCGAAATATTTATACACCGGGATATACCAAAACTTTGCTTTATTTCTCCTAATAGGACTAGTGAGCGACGACGGGCTGTTTGCGCGGACTACTGTATATCTTCATACCTTCCGTATGCCGCAATGCCGCACATTATTCTTTTTTAAACCGTGATCATGATGATTTGTTCATCTTTGTGGCCGTGGTGTCGACACTCGACACTTGAGACGATCCACACACGTTGAGAAAAATCGTTTCCAAGAAGTGTGTACAGTTGTTCTGGTATGACGCATAGATCAGTATGGTACGGTGTGCCTTATGAGCCATATTGAATCATGTCACCTGGACTAATTCAATAATGAAAAGGGAGAGATTTTTTTTAGCAGCATAGCATTTTCCAATGACATATTGCTGCTCTCAGTTACATGTACGTATGTCTAACTAACTATTAAGATTCATTTGCTGGCTACCGTCGGTACTAAAAATGTTCTTTTTTTCTTCATTTTCCTTGATAAATTGCAACGTGACTGTTCTGAATTATGAAAACGATACGGCATGAACTCATACGCGACAAATGAACAAGGTGATTTTATATTGTTAGGAAACGAAAAATGAAAAGCGGAGCAGATGTTTAGAAAAGGGAAAGATTTTTGATTGTCACACCACACCACTATCTAACACACCACCACCATTGTAGCAGTGTAGTTAGGAAGATTCCTGGATTGGATTAGATCGTCATCGTCATTAACATTCTCCTCCTCCTCCAAACCCTCGTCATTACAAAGGCTTATTACCTATTCAGAGTCATAACACAAAATATTTTTGTTCTCTTTTTCCCGAGATATTTTTAGCTCATCAAGCCATTTTTCTTTTTCTAAACTAGAGAAACCACGGGATTGTGGTACGACGATGACTTTTGCGTTATCCGGCAGCAGATTAATTTTTGCAAGAAAAGAATGGAATATTGGTGTGTGTGTGTGTGTATGTCTCTCTCCCTCTCTCTAAGGGAGAGAGGGAGCCAACGAAGCTAAACGTGTCACAAAAATTTTTGCTAAGGTATATTATACAGATTCGTGTACATTTTTAACTTGTTCTCTCCACTCGCGTTCTTGTTTATATACATATGTTATAAAAACTCGAGAAGATAAAGTGGTAACTTTGCTCTGCATCTCTTGGGAAGAACAAGTAAAGAAGTGAAGCTTCTTTGCTTTAATGGATTGCATGTGTGGTTGTGGTGGTGTGGCGTGTGGTGTATATGACGCCATATGGTTTCACTTTTCATTTTCATCCGATGACAATATTATAAATTTAGGTAGGCATGTAATAATCACCACAAGGGATTTCGCCAAGAGGAACGAACAAGGCAACAAAAAATAATATAAAAAACTAAAAGGCGACGCTTCGCTCAAGAATTCAATTCAATTAATTTTATTTTTGGACAATTTATTAAGTCAAATATTAAATGATGGACTACGCCAAATGTGTCGGGAGGAGCGGCTCTGTGGTGATGACGGTGTAGCTCTCAGGCTCTAGTGAAAGAGTAAATGTTTGTTTTATTGTAATAGAAAATACCAGCATGATAGTTGTGAAGGGTTTACTTTGATACCCAAAATTGGTGGTGGAATAGAAACCCTCCCCCATTATGTTTTCAGTATATTCAATATGCGTAATATCAAAAGTATGATTTACATTTTTCTAAAAACGAAAAAGTGACATAATCAGAGGAAAGCAGTAATCAAACACAGCAGAAAACTGAAGAAACCCAACCAGCGAAAAGTCTAAAGAAAAAAAAAGTTTCTTGTTCAACTCTCATTCGTATAGATGTGGTTTTGTGTGTGCTGGGGGACTCCTACTTCTACTTCTTTCTGGGGAAATATATGAGAAAGGACTGTCGCCGTCTGCTAATGTGATTATATTACGTAAACAGTCCCTTGACAAAAACATTTTATTATCCTTCTTCCTATCACACTTGAGCCATGCACGTTTTTGTGTGTCGCCAAGTTTTACACGAGATGAATTCAAGTGTGCAAGTATGTATAGCAGCGCAAATATAATTTCAATCCTTCTTTTTCCGACAAGGAGAAAGTATTACAGCGGGTTTTTCTATAAAAAAAAGATAAAATGTACTATAGAAAGGAAGCAGTCAGAAGGAGCATGTTCCCCGCTGAATATTCAGCAGCAAAAGGTTACAGGTCCCCACAGACACATTACGAGTTCTTTTTTCTCTGGGCTGCCATGATGCCTTGTGTGGCCAGTATTGATAAGGGACTTCTCGATCAAGTCACTTGTCACCCGGCAAGCAGACGATAGAGGATTATATTGGATGAAAATTTACATACACTTTCCATTCAGTAATTCATTTTACCCTGTTGACATGCCGGCTTTACATGAGCATATATAGGAATTAGTTTCTCTTTCGCGGGAGCATCCATCCACGCAGGAAAAAGATGAATGCATCATTTATGAAGGATCAACTAGGTTAAAACGTAAATACGTGCATTTAACCATTTTAAGCGTATTTAAGTAAGCGCCAGGCTTCAATGTGTACACGTCGCCGTCGCAAGTGCTTAAGTGAGAAGCTTAAGCCGAGAGTGCTGATGCAGAACCCATTTAATAAGATATTTCATTTACGATTTGCAAAAGTTTGGATGAAGCCAACATTTTAACCAAACCATCAATAAACCCGTATATTCAAGTTCAAAATCATTCTTTCACCCAACCTTTTAGACATTTTCGATCTACTTTTAAGATCAAACCCTACTTGCCCCGTAAATTAAAATTTAAGTTACAGCGGGAGCACAAAAGGAATTTAAATTACGGGGAAACGTAAAAATCTCAATTTTTACAACCTACTAGCTAGGGACGCTGAAAATTACGCGTCTTTGTATTAGTTTGCAACGCTAACATTATGTGTAGCAAGTGTGGTGACATTTGCTTACTTTTAGTTTCATCGTTCCTCTCTCTCTCTCTCTCTGCAGCAACAGCAGTTGTTGCCTATTTGCTGTCTTCTCTTGTTTGGCATTGTGCCATTCACAACAATAAAACCGGTAAATATGTATATCTAATCCACCACCGCCACGACCAACACAAACATAAGCAACGACCAGTAACAGCAGCAGGAGGAGTAGGAGTACACACAATCTGTTTCCTCTTGTTACGTTTTTCTCTCTTCTCCATTTTTCCGCTTTTCCCTCTTATTGTTGCTGTACAAACGGCATGATAGCTCTTTGTGTATACGTGGATACGTGCATACTAATAACAATAAGGAAAGAAAGGGCAGTAGTAGAGAGCAAAGCTGTCTAAAACGACACGGCCTGCAAAAGCCGCGGTCGTCGCCTTCACTAGAGAGAAACGATGAAGACGAAAAGAAAAATTAAAAGAAAACGAAATCGTCAGTTTTATATGCATGCATGCAACAAAACAGCCGTGTCGTCGGTCGTGGCTTGGCTTGTGCCATTTGTCCAAGATGCGCGATGAAGAGGATGCCATTACAACGCAACAACAAACACTCCACTGCATTTTCTCCTCCTGTTTCCAATAAACTCTGGGAAAGAAAAACGGTGTGCTGCTCCTGCTGCTGCTGGTACGTTGTAACGGTAAAGTCAAGTAAATAAGTGACACACATGGACTCATAATAATATTCAATCCGACGGAGGAGTACAAGAGGAGAGAGACAGAAAAAACTGAAACGGAGGAGAAAAACACAAAAGCGGAGCGGTAAAATAGGGAGTGGAGAGTGAGAGGTAACATCAGGCAGAGCATAAAAGCAACGAAGAATTTACAATACAAATACTGTACAAGACAAAAAAATGTTGGAGAGTAAAACTAGAGCTCCACGAACCAAGGATGCATGGAAAGTACAGAGGTTCTTTTTAATGCTTTTGTCACATGCAGGCTGGCGACGACGACGACGACAAAGGACAACATGGTACATGGAAGCAGTAAAAATACACTGCCATGCCAAATGGCACCACCTCGGCTATTTCAGGAAACAGAAAAAATCTGTCCGGGAAAGATGGCACACGGCAAATACTTGCAGACACATGGAGGGAGAGAGTCCAGCCAGCAGTAGTAAAATGGATGCGGAGGAAAGAAAGTATGTAGCGTGGAAACCGGTATTTTTGGTGAAGCAGCAGCACGACTACGACTGCTGTAAACCCCGGGTAACACTTGGCTTTCCATCATTCTTCCAATGATGAAACAAAAAGGTCTCAGTAAATGTGTCCTCGGCTATTTCAGGAAACAGAAAAAATCTGTCCGGGAAAGATGGCACACGGCAAATACTTGCAGACACATGGAGGGAGAGAGTCCAGCCATCAGTAGTAAATGGATGCGGAGGAAAGAAAGTATGTAGCGTGGAAACCGGTATTTTTGGTGAAGCAGCAGCACGACTGCTGTAAACCCCGGGTAACACTTGGCTTTCCATCATTCTTCCAATGATGAAACAAAAAGGTCTCAGTAAATGTGCACGTATAATCGTTCAGTGCATGTCCTTCACGATTTCAACAGTTTTATAGTGTATATCCCTAACGGGATTTTTTGAGGGTATTGGAGGAAAAAAATGTAAAAGTGAACGTGTTCCTACCTATTTTCATAAAGCAAGGAGCAAGCTTATGGTTGTGGCATACACCACCGACAAGCAAAAATTTATGTGCCATGCAGTTGGCCACCGTAGTACTCAAGACGCAGCACATGACATAGAAGAGAGAGAGAGGGGAGAGGGAGAGAGAAGAAACGAAGAGGATGAGAAAATGCAAGTAGGCAACGCAGCGGAAGGCAAAATAAGTGAATGGAATGGCAAGGGGAACATAAGAAATGCATTAATTTATTTGAATGCTAGATATATCGGTAGAAAAGAGATGAATATAAAAAATACTACAACATGAGCGCATCATTTGTCATTTTTTACTCTAGAGATCGTATATTTTTGTCTTTTGAGTAATTAATCAAGAGGGCAAAAAGATCAACAACCATTTTGGCTGTCAAAAGGTTCATTTATGGAAAATTGTTGCATGCTGCTGGTTGGTGAGGGTGAAAATGGCGGTGATTACAGAAACACATGCATAATGCATCCGATTTTTTCTTACCGTTTGACATTAAAGTATTGTACTTTACTAGAAAATTATGGTTAATGCCGTCTTAAGGGGAAAAACATGAGAAAGCAAACTCGCTTATCTTGTGATGATGAGATTCCTACACGTATTTCAGATTCTTTAAGTAATATTAAATGCCAGTTCAATTATCGCCTTGTGCTTGACAGTTATTCCCTGTGAAATTTATCAAACCAACATTACAGTATAGTCATTCCATTTTCCCGTTTTGATTCCTTCATACACTTGACAGTTTCTAAGAGCGAGAAACAAAATTGAAACCTCGAACTCCAAGACAAAAAGTGCCATCTTACATATACTGTGCTGCGCTGTTGCTTTTCTCCCCAGTTATAAATGACACGACATGTAGAACTGTACACGTTACATATTACTCTACTCAGGTGTGTCAGTGTCAGAGCGTGTACGGTTATTTCTGACTACGACGTGACACTAAAGAGTTTTATTTCCTACAATTATTTTTCATAATATCCCTTTAAATTCTTCTACATATTCGTCTTTAAACATCGTTTGTCATACATCTCTGCTTAAAATACCCCAAACATATATAAGTTACTTTTGTAGATACATTACGTACTGCACCGATAATGCCTCTGAGTCAGACACGCTGGTACAGCTTTTGATGTTGCAGCTGCTTGATACGTATCACACCTGAACCATTCCATAAGACAAATACACGGAGACGCCGAATAAGTTGCTTTGTTACAACCA
>JAHZNE010001184.1:0-31618 GCA_027744055.1 Callyntrura sp. NNG-2020 | reverse complement strand
AAGCCGTAGTCGTACCATATCGTGAAGCACCTTTTCAACAACAGTGTCTGTTCGTGCGTTACTGCGATCGAACGTTACCGTTATAGTTCTTTGTTTCTAACAAACTTCATTTGGTACACAGGTACAAACCATAGTTAACAAAATGTATAAAAAAATTATTTATTGTCTCAATTTGTAGAGGGAAATCCAGTTCCGATATGACAAGTATGTCAGCCACAGCGGAGAATGTAAGGCCCACTCGCATGGATGAACTGATTGAACTTCAGCGGAAATTTGATATATGTAATGAATGGTTTCAAAGCCAATCAAATGATTTTTGTAAATTGTGATCGAAATGCATCAAAACTTATAGAATAATATAAAATTCCCATTTGATAATAGTTTTGTTTTGTCTGTTATTCATTATGGCATCACAAATTTTGGAAAAACATCAAACCAGTGCAAATTTTAAAATTAAGAAACATGCGTGTAATCTGCAAACAAAACAATTTTATGTCAACTTCATAATTATCCTGCTCGGCAAAAATACCGTTTGATAATCGACTACCAACAACAGGCAAGGTTTCACGCGTGTTAAAATTAACTTTATTGTTTCAACAAAAACAGTTTACATTTTACAATAATCGGAGGCTTTTAAGATATTGAAAGTATCAAGTAAGTAATTACTTTTATTTACACATTGCATATTTACTTTAAAGTTACAATTATACCGTAGTCTTTTTCGTCATTCGTAAATGTCATTTTATTTTAAACCGATATATACTATGTAAGGTATATAATGTACACACAGGTCCCTCGACCGTAAAATTGCCACCGACCCAAAAGACAATGTCACGTCATGGAGGTAACATTAAACGCCAGAACGAATACTAAACTGCAGGCTGCATTTATTTTTTCAACACATTATTTATGCGATACGATCGATACGATAGATACCGGTGTATAAATAGACGAATTATATATATCATGCGTGGATTACATCAATGTTTGCATACATTTTGGTGAATAACGCATTTCTCGTTTTATCACAGCATGCAGTTAATTTCTTATAATGATTTTTCTGCGACACGGTGTCATGCTATACGCATAACTTTGGATTGTGGTTTAAATTGTTATATTAGAACAAAAAACTGAATACATACATATTAATGCAAAAAATTAACAGTGCGGCTGTTTTTTCGCACATCAATGCTTTGGATGCTACTTTAAAATAGTAAAATGAACAATAATAATAAAATGTGTTAATATATATCCGTAGATCTGATCGAAGTAACATAATCAAGCAAAAGGCAACTCCGTCAAACAATACGATTTCAGTTTACCCATTTTTCCAAGAGAAATAATGAGCAAAGTGTATTAATTCATGTTCCAAGCCAGGTCTTTTTACAAGTATAATCGTCGTAGCTGCCTTTCGTGAACCTCATTACGGCAGTGAGGACATTCTGGTTTGATTGTCAGAGAACCAATAATGCAGTCCCTGCAGTAGACATGACCGCAAGGAGTAGATACAATTTGAACCCCACATTGCTTCAACTCATCGAAGCTAACAAAACAGACCTCGCACATTTTCACAGTTCCATCTTTTTCGTCTTTTTCGTCACTGGTACTGTTGGTAGTTGGAGGCGTTGTGGCTTGGAGAACGGGATGATCTGAACGGTAAACATGACTATGAGCTGGAACTTGTCTTTGGCGTTCCTCCTCCTCAGAACTAAAATAATAGGCAGCGCCAGCAGCTAAAATAAGAAAAAAATATCCGCCATTACTTTAACATTAAAAATCAAGGGGTATGTATCATTATAATTAACTGCTGAAATAAATAATATCTCACCTAAGGCTCCAACAATAGCTCCAATACCAAAGGTAGCTGCCGTCTTAAAACCTGATCCTGAATTTTGATTATTATTTGAGTTAGGCATGATGTTGAAATAATCAGTCCTTCTTTCCAGCTAAAAACAGTTTTCGTATTCGGACTGCAATTGTTACAAAAATATTTAATTAATACATCATTTCTTCACGCGGATGTCGTTTGGAAAAGTTTGTTTTTCTTTTCCTATAAATTCTGCTACATCATGATGGCTGGAAATTTTTGTACGTACTTGCCCAACGCAAAAAACTTATATATATAAAGTAAAGTGGTGTTATAATATATAAATCTCTAAACCATATACTATCATCTCACCAGTATCAATGGCTGTATAAAATTTAAAGTACTACAATTTACTAAATGTTAGTCTTCTCATGCAAGTCGACATTCTTTTCTGGAGGCTGTGTAGTTTAAAACGCGCAAATCCATTTACTCCTAGTGCAAAAATTAATTCAATTCAATTGTTGATTTAGTGTAATCATTGCTATTGTAATTAATGCTTATCACTGTCAACTTTTCATATGTACAATCAACAATAATATGCGCATGTCTTTGTCGCAATAATAATAATGTCCAAACTCCAAACTTAGGGTTTAATAGATTGATGTCGAAAACTAAACTACAAACTATACATGTCGACCCTATTATACTATTGTACAACTTATTTTGAAATCTGAGCAACTGGCAACTACAATTGATCATCTATCAACTAAATACCAACTGATCAACTTACCTTATGTCCTGTCTGTAAGTGCGAAACAGTTTAGAAATAACCAAATAAAAAAGGTATTATATAACGACAACTAACCAACACCAACAAACAACATGTGTACTGTTTACTCTGTCATGTCGAAGGGAACAAGAAAAGGGTATAGCGAAGTGAGTACTTTATAAACACAAAGGTAATAGGTTAGGTTCCACACGCACACACACCTACTTACATGATAATGATAAAATATATGCTTGCAAATCAAACAGGAGCTCGTAGTTTGCACTTTGCACCTCTACATATTACATATACGCACACAGAAGGGTACGTCAGAAGTAATGTAATTGTAAAAATGAGAATGCAGTCTGTTGTTTTTGCACTGGTGATTTTTGTGTACAAAACACGAAAATCACTCAAAAATAGAAATTAGTGATGCTCCACTACAAGAGCCTATATTACATTACGATCACAATGTGTATGTACTTCATACTACCACAGATCCACCAACAACGCATATATACAAGTTTTGCAAATATGTATGATGATGATTATCCTGATCTACACTAAGCTCTTTGGACTAAAAAATATTTACGTATTTGGCACATGCCTAAACACTCAAAAACGTTTGTTACGTCAAGTAGTTCCTCTAAACCAAATAATGTAATATGATTTTTTATTTGTCCGTCTGTCCATGTACTATTTATCATGAAATTCAAACTAAATTGAGATTCGATTGACTTGTCAAGCGAATAGCGAGCTTCTGTATGAAAAGGTCAAATACAAATTTTTGAATCCTAAAGACAAATATAATAATAGAGGACAATCGAATAAGTTTAATTTTTACTTGTTCCGTGTATATTGTATTGTATTGTAGCTTGATAGACTGACACTTGACACATTAAAAACTCTTTTTAAACCGGTTACCCAAGTTCATGTTTTTGTTATATTTGCTTACCCTTGAAATAGTGTCTTCTTGAGAAATCGTTTACAAAATATTAGAAATTTTGTGCCACCATCAGCACGAGCACAGCAGCACTACTCAGCTGAGATGAACACGACTTGGTGTGCTATATGCCAATGCCACACTACATGCTGCTGCACACAAACGTAAAGCAGATAGTAACTTACTATACTGTCTGTCTAAATACACAAAAAAAACAAAATGTAGTTTTGCACTATACGTTCTTTGTCTTTGTGTTGCGGTGCGTTGCATTTTTGTACATGATTTACTTAAATATTATATATATATCCTCATGCATATGTGTAATTGTGTATCATTTTAAATTTGGAAACAAAGAGACGCCATGCGTGCAGATGCACCGGATGACGTATAACCATCTATTGCCGATGAAACGCCAGGCTTAGGGTCCTGCAAAGGGGTAGGATATGTTTCTGAGGTTATATACGTCACAGTGATTAGGGGGTCTCTTTTCCTAAGCCATATTTATCATATTTATTGTTGCCACGTCGGCGAATATAACGATAACCGTGGACGACTAACAAAGTGTTGATTTGATTGTTCCAAAATGGTTCCAATTCCAAGTCAAATCTCTTTGCTGTCGTTGTTGTTTTATCTTTTTTATGATTTTGCAGTCAACAAGAATTTAGAGAACGAATATTTTGAAACTTTGCTTTTTATTTTCCCTACAAAGCTGTTCCAAAGAACAGTTGAAAACAAGAAATGTCGACTGAACGCTGCAACGGTAGTCCGCGAATAGATTACAACATGATCTTGAAAGATGTTACGTGGCTGAATGAGGATTACCCGGAAGCGAACATGGCGCTTCTCGAAGGCATACGCACTGGTATCATTGGCTATCAAACAGACAAAATAATGGAACCCGTGCATGTTAACCGAGAAAAAGCGCAGTCCCTACATAAAGGCAATACCCAAAATTCACACTCTGTTCTATTTTTTACATTGAACCGTGAAAAGTTTAGCTTTTATTTTCAACCACGCCCACACTCCTATCATTCTCAGGTGACGAGCAGATGATGGGAAAGACAGCGGAAAACTTTGAGTTTGAAACAATGGAAAAGATTTTACGAGAAACCATTATTGCATCTCCTTTGCCAAATGCCACTGCCAACTCGGTTAGTCCTCCAAAGCGACACAGCGCACTTACAGTTCGTCCCACCATTGGAGAGGAGCGAAAAGCATGGCTTTTGGAAGCACAACGGGCTTACTGTTTTAATGAATTGCAAACCAATCGAACCCGTTTATTAAACAGTGCGTCAGAAATGTTTTATAAAACTGCTTCACTTCCCAACAGTACAATCGATCGTAAGGTAGTAGTATCCTGTCCTGATTTGGAGACTAGAGCGGAACAGACGCAACAATGTGAAATCATACGTGGTACTAGTCGAAATCCTGCAGAAATTCAAGATCAGAACTGTAGTTCAGGTTCAATTGCCGAAAAGGACTCTTGCGAATTTCTATTTCAACATGTAGATACTTGTTTCAAGCCAAGCAAGATAAGACTTTCACCTAGAATTGAGAAACTTGGTATTGATATTTACTATGATACAGACACATTTTTTACAACCTTCACTGCGCTAATAAGGATAAAACACTGTTTTCTCTAATTTTTATTGTTCAACAAATTGAATTAATTTTCATTTACTCCCAAAATTAATTATGCCCAATTACTGAAAGCAGACAAACTAATACCAAAGACGTCCAAAGAATTTCTTAACACGATGAGGATTGTTAGCACAATTTCTCCTCAACGAAGTGAGGAGCAATTGAGCCTATATCAGTCAGTCTACGATAAAAATGAGATTAGTGCGGGTATCAACGTGAAAATGGATCGTAGTGCTGCTTCCGGGAACTTTGAATCAAGTCAAGAAATGGAAGCAGACAAACCTTGTTCCGAAGCAAGTACAACTGGAAGTGGATTGAATAACGTAGCTTGTAGGTCTTACAAAGAAGTTTGCATTTATGGCACTCACACGTGCACAACACCGCCCCCTGTTTCATCCGATCATACCCCGGAAAAAGTTTTGAATGATAGCAGCCGTTCTCAGTACTTGACGTATTCATGCGGACAGTATTTTAATGCATATTAATCGACTTATAACAACGTGTTATGAATTTGATAAGATTCTTTTCATGCTTTCTTGTAGAAGCACATCCGGTTTCCCTAGTTTACCAAAACTGGTCAAGTCTTCCACAGGTTCACGTGGAGAAGACGTTCAAAAATCGTCTCCTCCATTGTACTCTTCAATTCTTCAACGCAGTCCAACAAACTCATCTGCGTGTGGGGACGTGTATTGCGGAGAAACCCATCAATATACTCCTATGCAACAATCTACCCGGTTGAAACTGAAGACATCACCGGTTGTGACGCCATCTTCCCCAACCCCGCTAGGAACGTTTGATTGTGGATTTTGTAGGACCAATAATGCACCTGAAAGTGTCTACCGATCTCATCCGCTTCGAATAAACGATGTTGTAGTTTGTCCTGCCCTGCGAAAATACATTTGTTGTTTCTGTGGGGCTACAGGCGACAAAGCACATACAATCAAATACTGTCCAAAGAATCCTATTGGGTTTTTCTCAAAAAAATCTAGAAATAGTCCTGTGCCATTGATGGGAGTAGAAAAAATATGCAATAAAGGTTTAATGGCTGATGGGGATCATGATCATCAACTTCCATTGAGTCCAGAAAAATATAGAGAAAGGGACTGTTTTTCTAATAAAGAACTACCAGGTCGGGCCGAGCAAGAATCACAGTCTGATTCTGAATGCATTGCAACATTAGACGGTTCATTTGAGACTGAAAAACGGGCATCAGGTAATTGGATCGAAGCAAAAACAAAAGGGCGAAAAAAGAAAAGCGGAAATTAAGTAATTTTCAAATTATTATTACTATTAAAAATGATGTTAAAATTATTGTGTATGTTCCTTTAAAGTACTCAGCATTTACCAAAAACTTAAAAACGATTTAACGTGTGTATTGTTCATATCAAACTTGCTAATAAACAGTTCATTATTTACCAATAAATTATGAGATTGTGACCGATCGAACTCCTCGTTGAAATATTGATGATGCACCTTTCGTAGCTTTTAAAGCCGAACTCTGAAAATAGCATCGCTGAAAATTATACTCACTTTCTAAGTAAAATCTATTAAATTGACACTACAAATGACACAAACACTATATTTTGGCTTTTCAACTTTTATTGTACTGTATTTGTCTTGTACAGCATACTTTTAACTGGTACAGATATGCATTCGGTTTGATTATTGTGCAGTGTGAATGAGTTATGTACTACAGGTTCTGTTTTTTTATATTAAATATTCATATCCAGTACATACAATACGTATACATAATACATACACACATTTAATTATTTATTTATTTATAAATAGACATTATTTCGCATATTTTAAATATTAGATTAATACGGGATAACAGGGCTTATAAAAACAAAACACAGACAGACATATTTAAACACAAAAAGGTACCTACATTAGATTAAACTACCTCAGTTCGATATGTTCCTGTACAATATACTGTACATGAATAATGATTTTTATACAATAAGAACCGAAATTCACACTTCGCAGGAAATGAAAGGGTATATACGTATCTATATAAAATTATCATTTTCATTTAGCAAACCAACTTCCGATTTTTTTTTTCATTTCAGCGTTAGCTTGAGTCAACTTTATCTTTTGTCATGTATGTAGGAATGAGGATTTTTCAGGGAGAAAGCTGTTTTTGGTAATGATAATTGGGCTGCAATAATGCATCTTTATTGGTTTAGTTCACAGGATAGGATTGCATTGTGTCGTGTTAATTTTTTTTACAACCGTTGGGCATAGTAATTCATTATAGACAGACAATTTTCACGTAGACTTTCTTTGAAAGTGAAGTTCTGTACTACTAAATATTGCTTTCTACACGCATCTATCTATCTTGACTGACTTCAATATTAACGTTGCATGTAAGAGCTAAAATACTAAAAATACACAAGTTTGACCATTTCATCTAATTAGTTTCAAATGTTTAAATCATGACCATGTGTAAACATGGTCTTGTAAACAATAGTAATCATAGTTAGATTGTCAATTAATAGATTAACATTATAGTAATGAAACAGCAAGGTGTTTGGTGAGCACAATATATTTGATATTATTTTAATGAGTTAAAAAAATGAAAAAGCCGGAAAAGCCCCGGGGTTTAGCTTTGTAGTAATAGTAGCTGGTAAAATTTAAGTAAGTAAAAACTGTGTAGAATAATTTAACAGTGTTAATGGCACATTTAACGTCATGGCTAGAATGAGAAAAATATGAAGACCAAAGTAGCAAACTGGAAATAAAGCCTTTGTGACATTTCTATCAGTCTTACAAAAATTATTAAAGTAGGTCTACACGATTAGAAATAGGGTCTGCAACAATTTCGTTCTAATAATCTATCGAAATGGAAACACGAAGATTTTTCTTACAATAATATATATATTTTTAAATTAAACACAAAAACATTAATTGTTTAATATCGGAATTTTGTAATGATGTATATCGTAGTCTAGTTTTTATTTACTATTAAATACTGATAATTTCAAGTCGACCTGCATTAATAATAATATATAATGTGTTATGTAGGTATTCCTAGAAATTATGAGTTTACAATTAAACAATGTAAGATTGCTTTCAGTTAACTAGACCATGTAGTGCTCTGCACTTGATAAAGATGAGGAAGTTGATGCTGGTACAATGTGATGACTACTATTACTATACGACTCGTGACTGATAGTACCATGTGGAGTGGTATAGGGAAGATTTTTTCTAGAAAGGAATGAATGAATTTCCCAAAATGTGGGTCGGTTCTCATCAATTCTACTCCAGGTATCACACATCAACTGATAAATATCCCGAGAACAAGACTGAGGCTTGGAGAGAGGCTCAAATGGGTCAAGATCCTCAACAACGGAAAGACGACGCAAGTTGTTGAGAACTTCTTGGTTGCTTAAAGTTGGATACGGCGAGTGACGACAATATGTTAAAATTTCCCATAAAACAACTCCAAATGACCACACGTCCGTTTTAGTTGAGTATTTTCCCTGTGCAGAAAAAGTAGAAAATTTGATCCATTCACCGATGCAACTAAGTGGTTTGCTCTCCTTTAAAAACATTTATTATAGAATTCTATAGCTTACCAGGAACAGTGACTCCCAGGCCATCCATCTTATTGGAAGGGGCATTTTACCATCCAGTCGGAAGTAATCTGTTGCGTACAAATCGGTATCTTTGGCAAAATGCGAAACTTTCACCATCAGACCGCGTCCAACCACACAATTTCTGCAAATGTCAATAAGTGTTCAAGGTTATAAAAAATAAACCCCAAAAAGGCTGTTTTCCTTCAGGTCATTATTGACATTTTGTCAAAATATTCCATATTTCATACCTTGCAGCCAAATCTCTATGTACAATGTTTCTGCTCTCAAGAAACTTCATTCCACTGGCAATTTGACTAGCAATATATAGCAAGCTTCCAAGGCTGTAACAAACAGAACGAGAACACGCATAAAAATATAACATTTTAAACATAAATGCACCACCCAGTACTTGCGAAACAAACTTGTCGTTTCCTTCACTCATATTTTTTGGAAGAAAATAGTATGGGGTCTTGTTCTGGTAAATGTCACTACCTAATTTTCTTAGTTGAGTTGGGCAAAAGTGTGTCATTCTGTCTGAGGAATTGACAGAGATCACCGAGCTCAAGAAATTCAAGTACGACACATAGTGGGTCTTCCTCTGTGTAAATACCCAAAACTTGTACCACATTGGGATCCCGTAGTGTCCACAAAAGTCGAACTTCTTCAAGAAAATCCGTTCTGCAAATAGAAAAGAGAAAAAAATTCATACTACGTGACCAGCAGCTTCTCCTTGGGTAGTTTCGCCTGTCCTGTCTGCCTCACTTTGAGACCAGGAAAGTGAAAGAAGAGTAAATGGGGTGAAAACGTGCAAAAAATACGGCAACATGACTGCCAGTTTCTACGCTGTTTATATGAACTTACTTGTCTTTGTCTGTAGCATTTCTCAATAGATGTTTCACCGCAACAAGCTGCTTTTCCCCGCTAATGCCGCTTTGATCAAGCTCTCCAACAAATACCTGCAGAGAGAAAAACAGTACAAAATACATCAAGAAGATTGTTTCACATTTGCAGTAGCTTAGCAGAAGAAATGAACACACACACACAGAGTAAAACACAAACTGACAGAGTAAATTTTCAGCATAACATTTAATATAAAAATATTGGTATGTGCACTTATGGAACACGTACTGATCCAAATGTGCCATCGCCCAGCTTTCTCAACATTCTCAGCCGATGTTTTTGTATTTCTGGAATCCCCAATTCTTTGAATTTCAGCAGCATCATTCTTGTTCTGTTTGCGGCAGCTGGAGAGTTTGGAATTGACTTCAAAGGACTGGGTTGCTGACTTGGAAGCAGTTTTCCCAACTCATTGGGCACAGCATATTCGTATTCGTTACTGGAATCTGCCAGGAATAAAAAGAATCATTTATTAAATTGTAGTCCTGCAAGTTTTAGCGGTGTAGTCGGAAAGGAAATGCGGAAAGTGTGCAAGAAATGAGTTCCAGCATGTAACATGACAAGTCATGTTATGTTTATAAACATGTTATCATACTAGTTAAATGTTCAAGTTTGTTGTTGGCGTTACTCTACGCCATCATTTATTTCGCCTATTACACTTCTTCATACTCATTTTCTTGTTGTTCTTCTCTATAAAGATTGAATTTTCCTTCGGTTTGTTTTTTATCTCCTCTACTAATTTAAATTACTTGGCTGGTGTGTTCATTTTACTTTCATTTCATTTGATTTCTCCTGTTTCACTATTTGGCTGACACCCTGCTGTTCTATAGATTTCTCTAGTGGCTCAAGTAATAAAGTGATATTTATGTAATGCCATACACCTTGTTAGATTATTACACACAACAATACCCCCGTAGAGCTTGTAGTTTTTGTTTCGTGCCCAGAAACAGTTAAATGTTGGAATTTACGACAGACAACTTGCATACATTTATAAAGAGTTTCTAAAAAAAATGCTGGAATTACTTTTCACCTGGGACATTCTACAGCAGCACTGGAGGAAATAATAGCACTTGCCACGCACACTCCTGAGAATCGTAAAACGTACCATTAGTAGAGGTAGTCGTCGTGGTTGTAGCATTTTTAAATGCGCTACCACCACCAGGAGCTCGCTGTATATTGATTAACTTTCTTTTTGTTTCTTTTTTGTTCATCACCGCCACGAATCTGCTGGTGGTGTGGTGGTGCCGCCGCTGTGCTGCGACCGCCGAACTGAAAACTGCTGTCATTTCTGTTTCTGATGGTCATCTACGTATAATATTTAGTGGACAAGTATTCGTGTGTATGGGGTGTATTATATGTACATACTTAAATATACTTATCGTCAATTTCTTTTTTTGATTATATCTATTTATGCATTCATAAATGTTGAAGGTAGTTCATTAAGCAAAATGAAATATATATTTCTCTGTAGGGATATATGATATAGACCACATACTATCAACAATCCAACAGAGATATTGAATATCTTAAATACGTGTGTAGTACCTGACATGTCACAAATGGCGCTACAATTTCAGGCAGGCTCATACCGCCATAAAAATGAAAATGCCAGTACATCATGACAAAATATACGGAATGAACGATATGTCGGCGTGATAAAGGAAGGGGAACGGAGGGAAACAAGAGGAAAAAGTAGCTTTTGCTGCATGCATGGTGCATTTCGTGTCGTGTGTGCGGTGAAGCTTTTTTTCAACTACTTACATTTTTGGGGTTTCCCCCAAACATTTCACGTCTACCATTTACCCACCGTTGTACGAACATTATTTTATACTTTCTCCCATCACCAAATAACCAGTCCCTCGCCATTGATCCTGTACAACGGAAAATAGTAATATTACTTCCGTCTCTTCGCTTCCACCGTTTTAGTAACATTTCCATGCACTTTCATGAGAGAATTCTGAATGAGTAATCCAGTCAAAATGAAGGAAGCAAGTGATTGTGGTTCATATACCCTGATGCTAGGAAGGAATTCTAGGAGGTCCTTCACCAAGTCGTTGGTGGAGCCGAAATGGCCTACTTTTATTGCATTTCATGTAAACTAACATGAGAAGAGCCAATTTATATTTACTGCGGAAAATTCTAGTTCGCTTCAATTTTACTCTAGCTCGTACCTGCTTCTTCAATAATAATCAAGTAAATTTGCAATCACAATCTAGCACAAGTAGAAGAGAATGTAGACCATTTCATTATGAGCTTTCTGATGCCTTCCACCGTGTCATAAAAGTAACTTCCCTCTCGAAATGATTTTTTGACAGAACTATAGTCTTTCTGGATTACAGGGTCTGATTGCAGACTTACAGGTTGCTACAAATAGAAAAAGTTGAAGTATCCTCCCATTTTTACTATTGAAATTCGACACTGTAATTTTGGCCACACGAATCATTGTACTACATTCACGACTACACACGTTACACATAAAAGAGTAAAGTTTAGTAACGCGAAATAGCGTTTCTAGCTTTGAGTAAGATGGCAACATTGACTTCATTTTCTGTACGACGTATAACCAGTCTACATCTGCGCTTTTGTACGTGCCTCCATTAATTATCGCCCTAATGAAGTTTGAAGTTCTCTGCCTTAATGGTAATCTGTAATTCATTTTTAAACTTTTCCAGTTTTCCCAAGAACACTGGCACGAAAAGTTGCGTGTTGGAATGGAAAATCCTTCATGACCTCGTTACGAACAGGTAATCACAGCAGTTAAATGTGTTGTTTCTGTCAAACATTACATACCGGTCAGAGCTAAGCGTAAGCTTTGTAGCATACATGCAATCAATACATACGCACCGGTGTAGTTAAACTAAAACGCTCTGTGAAAACAAAAGGAATTTTTACAGTAAACTACATTCTTCCTTCGTGCGTTTACATCCTGGACCAAAATTACATCACCTCACCTCAGTCATCAGAGCCACAAAGAAACAAGGGAAAGTGTGTAGTTATTTTTAACGTACTGCTCCACTAGAAAAAATGTACTTTCCTTTAAAATAGACCTAAATGTGCTATAAACAGAGTTTCCACTTTTTTGTGAATGCGATACATGCAGTGGTCGTGTTTTGTTTTACACTGTACGGTTCGTTTTTCTTCCCCGTTTTCCCCGTACAACCGCGGGAAGCATTATTATGTGTGCTTTGGTGGAGCACAACGCTCATCGAACATTATCGCGTGCGGGGGTGTCGTCGAGTGCGTGATGGAAAACCATTAAACGAATTATTGTCGTCTTTTCTCCACTTTTTTCTTCTTTTCCTTTACCCCCAACAATTCTTTACAGATAATATACCACGTAGACAAATGCAATGTGGAGCCCGTCGTGGAGAAATTTTTGTTATAGGAAACCTTTTCTTTTCCGACTGTATATATGCCTTATGCACATATTATCTATATTTACTGTATGTACATTTTATAAATGCACATATAAAAGCAAACAAGCAATTTTACCACCAATCTACACAACCATACTGTTGCTCTCACTTGGTATTATAGGAAATGCTGATATGCCTCTGAGGAAAGAGAAAAAAAGTAAAACCCATTTTCTTCCTATCTACCATTTTTAAACTGCATAAATCGGAAATGCACCAAAGTAATGCACAGAGTATATAATATGTACGTATATATGAAAGGCGGTATATTGGTAGTTTGGTGTGTTTTCTTTTTAAAAAGGGAGAAAGTGTGCGGGAGAAAAGTGCATGGGTGCACATAATCCTCACATAAATATTATTCGAGCAGAGAATAGTGAGAATGAACTTCCTGGAGGTATGTATATTTTTTATATGTACAAAATATAATGGCCCCATATCACTCCCATACGAATTACGGGACGTCTATGTGTATACCTATATAAACTGACAAGGATCAAAACTCGGATATTTCTACGCTCATACATTGTGATAGGTTTTTTGGTGGAAAGACGGGGCCCGCTGGGAGAGAATAAATAGCTGCCAAGTTAATACAATAACTGTACCACTGAAGCTAACAGCAAATGGGGAAATGAAAGAGGAAAAATGCACCATATCAACTTGTACGACACGAGGGAGTTTCACTTTTCGTCTTGCCACACTTATTGTATTACAACGTGTAGACTGTCATTTGCTCGTTGTTATTCCGTGACCCACGCGATGATCAGAACAAAGGTAACACAAGAGAGATGATCAGTGAAAGTTTAGCGGATCTAAGACATTTATACGGAAATGATCGAATCAAATTAGGCTGCCCCCGTCGTGTTTCCAGAATCATCTTGCCAGGAACTACGAGTTTGTCGTTTACTACTACCTATACCGCCCTAAACGTACTAATACAAACCGAACACAATCACACAGTCAATTTTTCTCTTCCCTGTAGAACCACCAGACAGGATTGTACACCGGCATACGTACGTTTATACGTAATTAAGTTGTGACGTGTGTTTGCGTTGCTCTATACGAGTTGGAAAATAAAATGAAAATAGACTGAGCTGATACACATCGCCCCTTGTTACCCATGCATTCCCGAGCCACAACAATTTTCCAATTTCAGGTTTTAATACCAATGTCAACTAAAACACAATTTATTTTTTGTTTGCAGTTGCTCCGCCCGTCGGTTTGATGACAGTTATTAGCTACTTTTACAAAAGGTATCAGCAATGAATACCTCTGTACCTGCCTCTCCCTTACACAATGTCCATACGCTCTCCCACACAAATGCACACACACGCACGCCGCATCAAGGAGGTATTCGTTATTGGATTTTTCATGATAGAGTGATTAGTGATACTGCAAGGAAAAAAACAAACAAGGTATATGTACGCAGTTGGTAAATAACGTTTGTGTCCCTTTTCAAAACATTGTTACTGTAATGCAAGCTGCACGAAATGTGGAACACAATAATAATTCATTCCAGAAAATGAGAAGCGTTTTTATACATGTATCTGTATTAGGCTCGGTTGAAAGGAGACGAAATGAGAGAGAAAGGGATAATCCAAATTTGATGCCAGGAAAATTGTATTTTTGTTTGTTTTCTTTCAAAAGTTCGTCAGAAGAGGAAAGACAGAAAGGGAGAGTAGTAAAGTGGAACAAAGGCATACAACTTTCGGAATGTTGAAATAACAGCTTACAATTTCAATTTTCTTCTTTCTCTTTATGAAACGAATATAAAAAACCTCTGTTGGTTTTGATACGCATCATTGTTACCGTTATACTCCCTGTTTGTGTGCCGTGTGCATTCTGTTTTTAACCAGGGAGCAAAAGTGAAATGTGATATTTTAATCTACGATGTATCAAAACGTAAGTAGGTATTATTTTTTATGAAATACTTTTCTCCAAATAGTTATAGTTATGGCCATTCTCTTTCTCTTCACTCGTAAATGCTTTAGATTGTTCTCTCCCTGTAGATTTCTCTGCATTTTTAAGAATGTCGTATCTCTGTATGTGTGTGGCCTACTACTGTTAGTACATATCTAACCCGCAAAAATGAAATGTTTCGTGTCTTACTTTTTGCATTTTACGTCCACGCTTTTATAGACACACATTTTTCCCTGTGGTGGTGGCGGTGGTGGTAGGAACTGTAATGGGATATATCTTTTATGTATCCACCCCTTCTTCCAATATAAGTCGTTTTATTGTGCTACTAAATTTCACTTATTACATCCTTCTTTTCAGCAAGAGACGAGAACTAGTAGAGAGAAAGTCTTTTTGTATCTAGGCTTAAATCCTATAACCACTTGCATGAAATACAAACAACACTTCTGCAACATGAAGTAGCTCTCTGTAAGTGAAAGAGGCTATGAGAGGATGTGTGCATGATGATGAAAGAAAGTGTATTATTGCGCTGGAAATATTCACTTTAACTACTACGTATTACATACAACTTAGACAGTGTACAATGTCTACAGCAGTTTTTTCTCTCTATTTTTTTAGGTTTTTTTCTCTCGGTTGCTGGTACAGACACACCAGAGTGGTAGTAAAAGTAGTTTGGTTCAGAGAAAGTCGGGGAGAGAAAGAGGTAACACTTTCCCCAGTATACTTTCATCGATCAACATATTTCCCAAGTTTTAGCAAAGCCGTCTCCAAACTATATACCAAAAAGCGAGTGTAACTACAAATTTTGTGTTTTTCTTTCTTTCTTTTACTTTCTGATCTAGAATTAACTCCGCTATATATTCACTTTTATTATGTACTTATACATCATATCATGGTCGTTATCATCACGATATGCTTTTCCCATCTCAAAGGAGGTTTGAATGTCACAGTAGAGTGCGCAATAAAGGAATGCTAAAAGACTCACACACTACTTAGGTACGGATATATAATTCTTTCGTTATGCACTCATTCCCATGAATGTCATACTCTCTGACTACACTTCCCAGGACCAAGTCACAGTCTTACTTCACTTGCAGTCGTAAAACTTTTGTCTTTCAACGCTGGAAAAAAGTGGTCAAAAGAAAAGTTTTTTTTATATTAGCCCACCTAAGTACCTAATCTGTTTATGATTTCTTCATAAAAAAAGGAACAAAGGAGTATATTCAACGTTTGTCAAAATGAAAACAGTAAATACAAAAGGTTGACATGACTGACAGAACAGGTCTATACTATTTGCCAATCTTAAATATCCTATTTAATATATTTAATACAACAGGGCAAAAAGTAATGTGCCAATGTGTCAAATGTACATAAATAACAGAAAAACACACATGGATTATAAAATCCAATTAACTGAAAATCATGTTTAGCAATGGTTTGCTCGTTAGGGTATTAAGATGTGTCGAAAACGATTTGAATAGTTTGAAAAGCTTTACAGTATTCATATGAGCTTTGCTCTATTTGGCTAACTTCACTTAATCCAGAGGCAGGAGGGTGTGTTGGAACATTTCCCACAAGGCAGGGATTTCAACAGTTTCTAAATCTTATCAGCCGCAACATGCTTAATGGCAAAAATGTCGAGATTTGCAAATAAAATGTACTATTTAGCATCCTTCATATTCTTCCCCCCACGCTATTTTTCTTCAGCACCCAATACCATCTCAAAAAGCTACTTACAAAAGTTTGCAATTTACCCGGACAATGTGTATAATAATCGTATATAGAATCGCTTTTAAGGAAGTTGTCCCAGTGTGAAAATATATCGTTTATACAAAGCGCAACACTTTTCTTCGTCTCATTTATATGTAAGTGAGTAATTCTATCAAAAGTCACGTTTTTGCTTTATAAAGATGTACGTGCTGATATTTGCTTTCTTGCTCTACATTCACTGTATGCAAACTCGCCTCGCGTAACGATTTTTTCCGCCTTTCACCAACTCGGATTACAATCGGGAAAGAACCATTTAAATTTTTGTGTCGTTACTTGAATGGAAAATTAAATAAACGAGGTCATTGATCTTTGTATTGATAAGCGGAGCCTTGTGAAAGTTACATATAACGCCAAAAACCGGCAACATTGTGTACGTTGGGCACGAACGACGATTATTGAGTCTCCTTGATTTTTTCTGATTTCGCTTTAAGCGTTTTCGCTTTTAAAATTAAGTTATTTTCTCATGCCGTTCAGTGTATGTAGTAATTTACATTGTGTGACCTGTAATGCAAGCAAATCCGTTATACCGTACCTGCGACAGCTGGCTGAGTAGTGTTTGGAATAAGTGTGCAAATGTAGTAATCTGCCATTCGTTTATTGCTCCCCACTCCGGAATCTCCGCCGTTTGAAGATGGGTTGAAAGAGGATCGCGGAAATGTGGTTAGTGGTGGTGGTGCTGCGGTAACCGGTGCAGCTGAGAAGGGTTCCGTGTAGTCACTAGTTGATATTTTACATTTTCGAATTTCATCCGGAGACGCGTACCCAAAGTCTGAGGGATGGTCAAAGGGAAGCGTGCCTTCCGGTGTTTTAGGAGCTTTACTTGTTCCCATTACTCGCCGTCGAACAAGGATCACCGAAAGAAGGACAGCAAGAATCATGATAATGGCCACCACGGAACTGATGACAGCCGTTATAATTATTGTCGCCGGACTCCATTTTGTATTATTCAACGCAGGCTGGCCCACAAGTGCTGCAAGAAAAATAGAGGAAGGAAATAAAATATTATTACATATAGACTTTCCAGCTTAGTTGGCCAGACGAGAGTAAAGAAAACTGCGTAGTATTTTAAGATCTAATTTTAGATCTTCCAACTTTTGAACTTGCTGTTTACAATGTAGTATAGTATAAAGACTATGGAATAAAATTTTCCTTTATTCCTTCTCCAAACAATTGACCGTAGTTCTCTGACTTACTTGTGATTTCACCGGAAATGCCGTTTCCGAGACCAACCGAACCTGACGCATCACTCTGAGCTAATGAACCATCCTCGGAAGAACTGGTACTAATGGTTCGGTGTACCGGTCTCTGGCTCCCAAGAGGTCCTGAAACGTAATTAAACATTTTTATCTGGATGTCCGTTGATATATAACTCAATTTTATTAGGTTATAGCTTTCTACGCTGTCGTTCGTGAATATAATGTTGACTTTGTACAAGAAAGCAAACTTTGTTATTGCTCAAAATTGTATTTTATGTTGTACGGTTATTAAACATCCTAAAATTCACTAGTGGCTTTAAGCAGCTTCATTTTGTAGGGTGATACACTTAAAGGACAAGTGTGTTTTGCTTTGTTGCAAAACTGTTGCAATGAGCTGGGTAAACAAAAGAATGTTCCATTTTACTTCTCCGGCCCAAGTCCCATTATTTGGTTCCATTGAGCTGAGAAACGTTCCAATTTAAGTAAGTACATATAATTCTTACTCCCATCATATGCTCCTACTTTCACTATCTTTTCGTACGACTAATGGATTTCCTTTTTAGCACAGCCGCCATTACCGTCAACACAAACTTACTTGCTTCAAAGGTGACTTCGCTTATGAGAATCCATTTGGCGGCCCAGAACAACTGGAGTTTTACGTATTGAGCGATCTTCCTGTGGAGCTTTATTGTAATGTTTCTAGGTTCTTCAAAAATACAGTCCTCTTTTGGTCTCACTGAAACAGAGTCCCCTGAGAACACTTTCCCGTCAGCACTAAAATACACACGAGCCTCGGAGAATACCTGGAAAGAGAAAATATTATCGTGATGATGATGGGCACTAAGGATGTTAGAGTGCTTTGCTGGTTTTACTTGTACTGCATCTGGTGGTGGGTATGCAATGCATGTAGGTATCTAATTTAATGATGACTGGTGCAATTGAGTTTTGAACACTCTCACACACGCATTCACGTATAAGTAGTTTCTTCTGTATAGACTTTACTTCAAAGTGGGTACTGGATCGGGAAAATTTTGCACGGTGGAGTACATTATATATTTATTTTTATACGCATAAAGTGACACTAGTTGTTTTTGTGCTGTGAACCTATACGTATTTCCTTTTTCGCTGTGTACTTTTTGATATACTTTCATTCTCGTCAAACGTATGAGTGTAAAAGAGAAGTGGAAGCATACAAAAACACAATAACGGCTCTTGATGGAGAAAGTAAAATATCATATCATATCATCACCATGAGGTGAAAAGAGGAACAAAACCTTATTTTCTGTGAGCATTTTCCTGTTTGATCCTTTTCACATGAAGAAACACGCGCACATATCTGCATACGGCTATTCCCGTAGGAATATATCTTATTGTTAGTCTAAAATTTCTCTACCGTACACATATATAAGTCGGTGAGCACACAAAATGGAACACGTACTTACTGTTTCCTATCTTCATGCTTTGAGGTACATATTATAAAATGAAATAACATGCCAAGCTCATTGTTTGACTGCATAAACAGTAAAAGAGAAAAAAAAGGAAATTTTGTGGCGAAAGCAAACGACAGCTTCATCATTCAAATATACTTCGATCTTGACAATAAATCCAATTTGGGATCACTTTCCCTCGTCTCACTCTCTCTCTCTCTCTCTCTCTCTCTCTCTCTCCCTCCCTCCTACCTGTTTTCAGTTCCCTGCCAAATAAGGCATCATCAACCAACTGATGTGCGTAAGTGTAGCTCCAGGGAGCCACACCGTAAGAAAAAAAAATAATAGTAAAAACGAAGCAGTTCAGGAGATGAAGGTGGAAGGTACATTTGTATCAAACTGGTACGTATACATGTAGGCATAATATGCAACTGCCGCAGTAGCACTACTGGGACAAGGGAATATGTTAACGGGCTCCCTTCACTTGATGATACGCCTAAGTGAAACACCTATAAAAAGATAAAGGCGTAGTGCACACTTAACTCCAGAGAAAAGTTTCAAGTGGAGCAAAGAGGAGAAAAGAAAAAGGAAGGATAACCGAGCAAACTATCTTATACTGGTGCTCCGGCATTTCAGAGTGGCGACAGGTAAAATGAAGCTTTATTTTGGGCACCTCTTTTTCTCTCATATTCCTATGCTTTCTAGCGTGACTACATTTTTTATTTCTTACTACTAGATGGTTTTTTTTCAACTTTTCTCTTTTTATTGTTATTCCTATTTCCATTCTCGAGCTACTTATAGGAACCTACCACCACCGTCCATGTACATAAACACATCTTCTCCGTTGGTGTTTGTTTCCAACCACCCAACAGTTGAACAGCAACGCTTTTAAAAACACACAAGAAGCTGCTGCTGCTTTCTCTCTCTCTGCTACTACGCCACTTACTACTGCTACTACAGCAAACGTGCACATTCCCTTCTCCCCAGTTTGTCAGAATAACCGCGGGTTTCATGTCGTGCATTTTACAACAAGTACCTATTTTACCTTCATTGCCATTTCATCCATGCCAAAACTTAAGGAAGAAGGATTTTTGGGTGGGTGCTTGTGTGCCGGTCGAAAAAGTGGTGCACTACCGCTGCTGCCTGCCTATGCACAAGCACATAAACTCGACTAGCGCAGTCGAGTTATATACAGTTTATTTATTGAATATTATTACTCTTCGTCTAGTTTATAGTCTATAAGTACGTATATATATATCGGGGTTTCGGCTTTTTCCTTAACTGATTACATTTTCTGATGCTGTTGAAGCGATCCATTTTTCATACCCGACTCCAGTGTTTTCTTTTATTATTTTTTGAAAGAAAATGTTAGGCCTGAAGGAGCAAACCCCATTGCTGTTGTTGCTACAGTGGGAAAGCAGCACCTTTTCCATGTTTCTTGATATAGTTAGACGGAGTAGTCGATGGTTGCATCTTTTTTTATTGAGATGAAAGTCGGAGCAGCGTATAAATAAAAATAATGTGTCTACCTGCTTACGACCCAACTGTCTACATGTGTGGTGCATGCACGTATTCAATATATAGTATATATTATGCATGGCTGTCTCCAAATATAAATCACAAAAAATGTGGCTTGGCTAAACAGTATACCTACCAGTCAGTACACACGTATTATTCAACAAGGCTTTATTTTAGTACATCGTATATGAAAGGAGAATAGTGTTTTTTCATTGTAGTAAAAAACAGTTTCTTCTTTTGTTCTGATGCGAGATGGGAGATACACTACCTGGTTATAATAACTTCTGGTCTCAACCCTGGGAAAAATACAGGTGCTTTCTATTGTTGACAACAACATGAGTCCATTAGTGAAAATACGCGTAAACTATTACGAGGACATAGTAGGGAAGCAATATATTCTTAAAATCTTATAACTTAAAATAAAAGTTTTCTTTCTTTTATTCGCATACAGGTACTTTTTTCAGGTACTTGTTTGTATGTTTCAGGTTGGGAGTTTTCGACCAGATGTTCCATAAAAAAAGTAAGTAAAACATACAGCCGAGCTTCCTCCGAATTTAAACCAATTTCCCTAATAGAATAATTTTCTCCGTAATAATCAAGTTTTTTTTTTATTTTGGAGATGCCCATTTGTCATATGTGTGGCAAGAGTGTGGGTTTATAGTCACATTAGTCTCCATTTAATAAATGATGCTTGGAATACACAGGAGGAAAGTAGGTACCTGCGTGTATAACCGTA
This sequence comes from Callyntrura sp. NNG-2020, assembly GCA_027744055.1. Taxonomy (NCBI): domain Eukaryota; kingdom Metazoa; phylum Arthropoda; class Collembola; order Entomobryomorpha; family Paronellidae; genus Callyntrura; species Callyntrura sp. NNG-2020. Next base: position 10,009 of record JAHZNE010001184.1, on the reverse strand, counting down.
AATTATTAAGGAAGTTTTCATGTATGCATCCATTATTCCTGTTTCATGGCGCATACAATTTCAGAAGCGTGACTCCTGCTCAAAGCTCTGCTGATCTCCATTTCAATGTTTCAGGTTGTTCCTCCAACAGGGAAAAGATCAACAAGATTAAAAGGCAGACAAGAGCGGCAGAAAATCTGGTTCAGTTTCAGTTTAGCCTCCGAACTAGTCAAAAAGGATGGAAAAAGAGTTTCTTGATTGCTAATTAGCAAGTTTGATAGGTAGTTTAGTAGGTATGCATCTTCTTCATCCTCTCTTTTGTGTAAGTGTTTGTTGAACTGCTCCTTATGTGTACCCCATTCCATTCATTAAACTTTTTGTCGTTGGTGTTACATGGTCTATATACTGTGCCGTCACGTCAATAGGCTGCCAATGCGAAGGCAATATAAATGATATCAGAGCCACTGCTCGTTTCCCACAAAAACAAAGTTGCCACCGAAAGAACGGCAAAAAAGGAGGAGGTAGGGCATATAATGAATAGTGCGAAATAACGACGTGCACTTTCATTCTCGCTTCATGCCTGAGATCTTTCATCATCTGCAAATCATTACAATTCCCTTGGGCTGTTAGTCATCATCAACCATTCCCCCTTTTAGAAGTTGTTCAAGAACTCTTTGTCGAGGAGATGAAGACTCAGAAGAACGAGCAGGAACAGCTTACAGGCAAAGCATCTAAGGTATTAAGGATCTGTGTGCGCGCTCACTGTACGACTTGACTATGGGGTGCACATGTACGCCTCAGTAAGTAGGTAGCAGTTTCATGGAGCCCCAGAGAACAGTCAAGTAAGTCGTCGTCGTTGTCGTATTATGCAGATGAAATAGAAAAGCTTTTATTCATTATTTTCCTTTTTTCTCTCTGTGTGCTTGCTTTGTCTTTATCGACAGACTTTGTATTTCTATCTCATCTCAGATGGCTTTTACGACTTTCTCATGATAACAGAAACAAAGCTGTAAGTGTGTGTGTGTAAATAAAACTTGGATGAGGAGGAGAACGAGGATGATGATGATGATGATGATGTGATCGAGTTTTATGTTTTATATAGTTTCTCTTGAAATGTTTTGCCATCAGCTTTAAGCATCCTATTCCAGTTTGGAGGTTGGAAAACAGTAGAGAGGATTGTTTTAGACAGAGAGGCAAAAACAGACAGCCTTTTTAGTGGAATTGCTTTAGTGGAGATAATATTCTCATCCCAAAGGGAAAGATCCATATCTGATTTCAGGAAATTCGCAATATGAACATTGAGCAACCGAATTTATTAGTCATGGTAGGAGTCAGACTTCTTCCTTTTGTCGTAATATAATTATCCTTCACATTATTTCGATTTGTCATTTGTATTACGTCAACCCGGGAAGGAGATCCGGTTGACTGGAACATCTGCAAATTATGTGTGCTGTTTTGATAACATCAACGAAAACCTTGGGGTGCACACAAGTAAAAAAAAAGCTGCTGTCTGTGAAACGAATGCCCGGCAAGAAACAAAAGTATATTTTGTATGATTTACATAGTACATCACGGGAGCATGCTGTAAATCTATATACTTCATATCCGTATAAAAGTTTGTCCACATTTTAACTATCAAATTGGCGTAATCCTGAGAAAACGTGTTGTTTCGGTCATAAAAAGTAATAAACATTTAGTTTAGAAGTAAAACTTTGGGCGCATTTGTTTTAACATTCATCATTAAATATCAGGTTATCCCAGAGATATGCTTGTCGCTTTTACACTATACCACTTTTGTATGCAATGACGCATACGTGGATAGGTTCTCTAATAACAATACAAACACGCCTGAAGGAAGTTGTAGTTTAACGATTATGCCGAGAAATGTTGCATTTCTACAAAAACCTTTAACGTGGCGAAATAAATAAATGAGCAGCAACCAGCAGTCCTTGTATGCCAACACCAACCCGAGGGCTATCCCTAATAATTAGCATAGCATCATCGTCGCCTCAGTCAGTGCCCCGGTTTATTGAAGGTGTTACAGGCCGTATTATTTCGAGGGTAATTATGAGGAGTTAATTATGATCTAATAACAAAATACGCGACGTGAATAAACGTGATCCGGGGGTGTACATGCATAAATAATGCAACGGCTTTAATTGGGATAAAAAAGAATGGTTATAGTGGCGTTTCTCACCTGAACCTCACGTTTGAACTGATTTGACGTGTGAATGTGAACAGAGAAGAATTCTTGGGTCGACTTGAATTTAAAGATAATCTCCACCGGTTCACTGGCATTCCTTGACGTATCGTTTTTCCAACCCACCCAACCTTTGGCTGAAAACATACAAAAGCACGCAGACACACATAAGTTTTATGGGTGGCAAAAAAGGCAGGGGAGAAAGAAAAAGGATTTATGTTATGCAGCAGAAATCGTTAAACAGTTCTAGTTTAGTATGCAAAAAATACGACATGAAAAAGGCTACTATAAAACGCGGGTGCGCTGCTGCTGTTACTACTGCTGCTACTACCACTATCTGCTGTAATAACTTTCTTGGTTCGCTCAATTTACTCCGGTGACTTTACTTACATCTCTCATGAGTGTAAAAGTCATCCTTAAAATTATTTGGTCCAACCCGACCATCAGCCAGATTTCCTAGTCCTTTTTGCAAATGATTTCCATCCCATATTCCATCGTAAGTGTGGTCGTAAAAATTCCAGTTATCTGCTCGGATGCTCCCTTGTGGCATAGAGTAACTGACGAGACCACCTAGTAAGTGAGCAAAAATCTTATCTATAGCTTCTTATTATTCTTATACTGCCTTATGAAGATAAATTATATATATGTACGTGGTAGAGTATTTTTTTCTTCTTATGAAAGCAAAGAAATCATTGCTTCTCACTTAAAATCACTTAAAACTAAACTTTTTAATTACTTTTTTACGCTGCACGAAAATAGTACAGCGTTTAGTGGGCCATGATATTTGATACATTATGTAATTCGTTACCTTTGTAAAGACATCCGTATAGTTCCACCCTCATGCACACAGTTCGACGATGATATGAATTGGGAATAATCCGAAGTTTTGAAGCGTATATTGGCGGATTAAGCTCGGACTTGAGTGCCAGATATGTATTCATATTTCCTTTGATTACCTAAAAGGAATAATTTCATCTAATGAAACATTGAGTCACATTGCTGCCATTAATGGCACGTAAAGTATTTTATCACGGAGCAAATCTCGACATTCCCTGGCAAAGAGGGTTAATGAACTTTTCTTATCTGGGCAAGACTTTCTTTTGTGCGGTGGTATTTGCAGAAGGAAGTCATGCCCAGAAAGGGGAATGTTTTAGCACGTTGATCATTTCATTACTTACAGATGGTACGGTGATAAAACGGAACAGAAAAAACAGAGAAAATGCATATTATTAAGCGAGCAGACACAGTCGGCACTACTGCTAGCAAGGCGCGCCCAATACACCATAACCGTACATCATCCTTGGCATAGATGTGGCGTCACAGAGCATGAAAACTGTTCAGGCAGGAAGCATCACGGTCTTACCTGTGGAGATCAATCTGGAAAAGAGAAACAGACATGATGGATGAGTGGGTGAGAGCATGTGTGTGTGTGTGTATTAAAAAGTCTCATTGTTATACATTCTGTATAGCGGATTCTGTCGCATCAACTTTTTTCCTTTGTCTCCAACAAAAACACCACTAGGAAGGAAAAAAGCCAGATTTTCGTAAACAAGCTGATCAGACACACCAGTGACCCATGTATCTTTACTTTACTCGATTTTACTTTCTCGAACCAATCGACTTCTCTTCCTTTGCTTGACGTTGTCGTCGTCAACGTCTCAACCGCCAAAGAAAAGAAAACACGGCTGACCCTCTGGTACTCATATACTACTACTACCTCTGTTACATTTTACTTGTCTTTTCTGTCGCTCTCACTCTACACGCCTCCCAACTCTCCTCTTCAGTTTAGCTATTCTCTATCAACAGTGTGCCAGTACAAATAAACATGATGTTACTAGGCTGAGCCTGGCTGGATTATGTGTTTGATCTCTTCATGTCTTAAATCCCTTCGCATTATTTATACACAAACTATCTTCCACGTAGCAGCATTGCATTTCTCTCCTGCATTCTCACTAAACTCTTCAAATATATTTTCAATAACAATATTAGTATGTATTTTAAAGATGTATCAGAAATGGCATATAAAAAATATTCCTCTTTTTATTAGACCGCGCGGCGGTATAGCATATACTTCTCTTCCATTTCTTCTCCAAAAGTCTCTGCATAGCTTTGTAAGGCGGATTTTACTTGTCAAAACATGGTGTTTACGATCCTTGCCTCTCTCTTTTCAGAGGTTGTGTAACTTTCTTTTTTTGTATGGGTTAAGCACAATTTGAGATTCCCCTTTTGCTTATTTCTCTTTAGAAGAGTTACCTACCACCTATATTTAGAATTACGTTAAGTGTATAATGGGTTTCTCGCAAGATTATACAACTTGACAAGAGATGCAGATGTACTGGTACATCACAGTAGGTTCACAAATTTCTCCGTGCACTCGCATAACAAAGTAGTTGTTAGAGAATTATCATTCAGCACCCGTCAAAAGGAAAGACACGTTTTTTACACAAGCGTTGGACGATGGGGTGGTATGCTGTGACAGTATGGTACGGCCTGAAAAGAGTTATGATATCATCTCCCTATTAATTCTTTCCCATTTTTCAGTCATTTGATCCTCCCAACGAAACAAAAAAACTGAATGTGTGTTTGTTGTGTGTATATATATTCTGTTTTGTTCTTGATGCAGTAGTTGGTATAAACTGAAAAGAGGAATAAAATTGTGTGAAAATGTGTTTTACTGATTCCTGTCTTTTACACTGTTATCAATATTGAGAGTGTCTTCCTAAAATGGTTTGTTTATGCGATCCTATCTTTACAAAGTAACTGCAGAAGAAACAGACGTAAAATTAAAACCCTTTCTTGAAATCTGTGTGTATCAATCAGAAAATGGGCTATGTGACACGTACAAAACAAAAAAAATCTTGGTTGACCTTATCTAAAGTAACCGTCCTCGTATTAAACTGAAAAGAGGAATAAAATTGTGTGAAAATGTGTGTTACTGATTCCTGTCTTTTTACACTGTTATCAATATTGAGAGTGTCTTCCTAAAATGGTTTGTTTATGCGATCCTATCTTCACAAAGAAACTGCAGAAGAAACAGACGTAAAATTAAAACCTTTTCTTGAAATCTGTGTGTATCAATCAGAAAATGGGCTATGTGACACGTACAAAACAAAAAAATCTTGGTTGACCTTATCTAAAGTAACCGTCCTCGTATGGAATTGATGGAGCACAGTTTTGTGTACCGTTCCATAAATAGAATGCAACTGTAAAATTTGTTCACACAAAATAAATACATTTTTTAAAAAGAAAAACTTACTTGTAGCCACTCTTCAATCTCCGAAGTAATTTGAGTTTTTGGGCACCATGCACCTCCTTGTCGTTCTACACGCACCCTGTAAGAAACAAAGAAAGAGAAATAGGATTATAATGCGATTCCTTCCATGAGTTCATCAATTAAAAGATCTAAAGAAAAATATGCCAGGGTAAATAGGGCTGTTACAATTTTATCCCACATTCCCCTTGGATCTGATAGAACAATAGAGTGATTTTCAATTTTTTCCACTCTATATCATCCTATCTCGATTTGATATCAAGGACCATATGTGTGTCATGCAAGAGCCGTTTATCTTCCACTACTACCAGAGAGCCCATCCAAATGGAGACCGGGCCAAGAGAGAAAAATCAGTTCATTCACAAAGATACAAAATAACAACTACATTCATGAAGTGAACCATAATTTTTTATCGGAATTCCCTCTTCCTCTGTCTCACTCAATATCTCTCTCTCTCTCTCTCTCGTTTCTTGTCTAAAAGAAATTATAGAAAATGGTCTACCACCACCACCACCATTAGAAAATGTGTACCATCACATCGGTCTATAATAGGAAGACTTATCGTGATTCCAGGTTCTCGCTCTGTTTCTTTCTTACTTTATTTCTTTTTTCTATGCTTTACTATTCCGTTCCTTGTGAACAGCATATTATGCATGTGTTCTCTCGTAAAAAGAAATATCTATTGAGGGAGTTTGCCGAGTATGGGCTAGAAAAACAACAAGAGCTTCGGGAATGTTGTACATTTCAACCGTACTAGATGGATTGTAAAAGCTATTTCAAACTGCGAGTGGTAGTAACTGCAAACTGTATTGTGTAAGAGCAATTGATAGTAATAGTAGTGGCGGCGGTGGTGGCGGTGGCGGCAGCAGCAGCAACCGTGGTGGTGATGGTGGTAAAGCAGAAAGTGAGCCACAGATGTGATATGTTTTCTGTTATGTTGTTATACAGCCTTTTTCTTGGAAGCAAAGCAGAAAGAAGAGAGATGTGTAACCAGGGATCAATATCACTTTCACCGTCTCTGTCTTGTGTCCTCTCCTTCTCATCCCTATATATACACCAACAATTTATCATTCCCTCTCTCTCTCTCTCCTGCACTTCCCTTCTTATTCTTTTTAGCATTAAAACACGAGAGAAAATACGACGTAGTAGTAGTTTGGGGAAGTAGCAAACGATAGACCACCGTATCACCTTCACAGTCCTTGTTTCTGATAGCAGGATGCCATATTGTTTGTATGTATATACATTTACCACATGATATTATCATCGTGAAGACTTAGATTTCCTTCGTCTCGTGAAACTGCTCGACACACTCACACACGCAGACAAAAGATACGTGATGTACAAACAGCAATGTACGTTGCACAACCACATTATTTGGATGCTCATCGTCCTTCTTGCTACTTTTGACGTGTTTATAGAAAAACCGTTTCTCCGTGTTTCACAACGCTCAACGTTATCTTTGAATGTTTTCGATATACGAAAAAGTTGTCCCCTCGCTGGCTCTCGTGTTGGTCTCTGGACTGAAGTGAATGCCTCCACAACGAATTCGACAGGTCTGGCATGGCATAAGTGTGACTCTTCTCTCGTTGCATTCGTCTTTCCCACTCTCACTCTCTCTTCTATTTTTCTTCCGTTTATGTGCATATAAACGTGTGTTTTGTAACTTGGGAAGTACTTATTCTTTTTTCCTCCGTGGTATTTGTGTTTGTATTCTTCGCAGATCTCTCCTTGTCGTTCCCGTAATTTCCCCCCAAACTCCTTTATTCAAAAAAATACGTGGAAATACTGGTTCGGTATAAAACCTCTCTATATACTATCATCAACAACATCATCGACATCATGACACCCTTGCCCATCCCGTAATTTCCCCCCAAACTCCTTCATTCAAAAAAATACGTGGAAATACTGGTTCGGTATAAAACCTCTCTATATACTATCATCAACAACATCATCGACATCATGACACCCTTGCTCAGCTTGCTTTTCTTTTCTTTTTCCCTTGAATGTTTTGCCTCCGCTGAAGAGTGCATTTTCTTTGTGGACTTGGAAAAAACAGAATAAGTCGAATGGCTAGCTGTTGCAGCGGCATGGAAATGTCTTGGCCGTACAAGTGTGAAACGAAAACAGTTTCTTCGACATGACCTGTGTACTAATGGTCCATTTTTATTCTAACCGTTTTCAGAAATGCATTTATCTTTGTTATTCCTCAAAGTGGTAAATGAATGTTGGGACTGGAGAGGAGTAAAACAGGAAAGCTACTGGGAGCAGGAATGTTCTTCTTCTATAAGGATAGATAGAGATAGATACCCCTGTTTGTTACAAAACTGCCTGTTTAGATTATAAACCTTATTTAGAGAGGTGGATTAAGGTACGCGGCTGTGAAATCAACAGCGTATAGTAGTTTGTAGCCCGAACTCCAAAATGATTTTTGGGAATTCCTAGCGTACACTCTGGAACTGGATACAAACACGCATTGAAATGAGTGTGCTGTGATGTCTTCTATAGAATTAATCCATTTCCAGGTCTTACGGTTTTTCTCTAACCTTTTGTGGTTTCATTGACAGAAAAGCACACAACAGGACGTCTATGTCGATTGATGGCCCACTATTGCAATGCAACGGAACAAGATTCATTTTGCTTTGGGGGCTTAATGGCCACACTGATTGCTTCTGTCTTTTACGATGCACCTAATGGCTGGTTGTTGTGAGCAGAATGGGAAATAAAAGTTGGGCACAGCAAGTTGTGGGTAATAAAGGTTAAGGGGAAGTTGGGAAGTTTTAGTTTTCTTTCTGCATACAAGGACCGCAGCAGCAGCAGTTGCAAGGAAATGCGTAGTATTATTAGATGGACGTGTAGGAAGAAAATGTTTGGGTTGGGACGTCAGCTCCTATGAGCGCTTTTTTATAATTAATGTTTTCGCTCACGTCAGGTTTATCATCTTGGAAGTTAATTTAATCTGTGTATTGATCAAACGGAACGGTAACACGTTCTTGTAGTGTGACTCGAAAAAAAACGAGTCGTTTCCTAGATTTATTAAAAATTACTCGTGCGTTACAAAACAGTACTTTGTACTGGGTGTAATATCGCGTTTTATTGTGGCAGCAACAGCAGCATAAATTTAGGACCATTGCGAGCGACACAGCTTTGCTGTTAAACGTTTTATTTGAATTAACTGGACAGTTCTCGCTAGAAAATTTAAAACTTTTGAGCTGCATTATTTTTAAAGTAAAGAGGAGCAAGTTACGCATGCAGGATTGAAGCTCATTATAATACTAAAATTGCTTTTTGCTTGATATAATGCATTTTGTGGGTCCCTGCTGAGGTGCTCAGGTAAATCTGTCGGTATCTCGGAGCAAAGACCTGACCACACGTTGCACCAGGAGATGCAACTAGTATACAAGCCCCTCTCGTCGTCGTCACAGATTGTGGCAATAATACAGCACAAAGTGTGCATACCATCACGTTCTGCTATAAAGGAGCAATAATAATTTTCCAATTTCACGCATGTGAGATGAGGAGGATGATGCTGCACAGAAAATGAATTTTGTATGAATTAAAAGTGAACATTGAATGCTATTTTGTTGCCTGCAATAACTATGCACCACACGAAGAAATTATTTTCGATTAATTTCACTTAATAACATCTGTTTCACTTTGCAAAGAATGTGGGGAACGCTCGCCAGCTAGCAAAGGCTAAAGCATTTCTCTCTCTTGTATCAGTTTCCTACTCGGAGTAGAATTATTCAACGAAAAGTATATAAATGACATTTTAATTTTAACTCATAATCGTTATTAATGTGCTACCAGCTTTTGCAATAATGCTACAACTTGTACAAAATATAAAATGACTACACAGGTGTAGCTTGTAGTAACATTCAACTGTTATTTGTTCAGTTGGCAGAATATTTCTATATGCAATATTTTTATGCATATGCTACAATTTGTCGCAATCGTTTAAAAAAAATGATCGTCCTCCATATGTTCTTACGGATCATCATCATCAACAACAACATCATTCCCGTCCTGTAACACAAAGTTTTGCTCAAACCGCTTAAACTCCGACATTTATGCCAGTAGCAGAATTTTACAGTTAGTTGATCACTGCGTTTTATTACGTGTATTGCAAACATGTGTTTGCAAGACGAGAAGTTTCTCCTATCCTATCCAAACTGACTTGTTCCTTCTATATATATATTCTATTCTAGACAAGCCCAAGTGAAAATCAAATCACATGTCATCGCTCATTAATCATTTTATAAAACGCTTCATGTCATCATTAGTCACCGCATCAGTTCAACTCAACTCGTTTGCAAAAGTCGTTGAATTAGACACTGCTCTAGCTACCCCTCACGGTGATGCCAACGATTGATGGTAATGTCCGCGGGTGCACTTTTCACTCCAGGTTATTTGTACTACTACTAATTCTGGTTTCTATTACGAAACCGTCCTACCTACTCAAGCGTTGATTCACTGTACTAAAATATAAACTCTAGTTGTACTGTAAATATTGGCCGTCATAGTCATAAGAGAATGAGCAAAGTAATACAACATCGTAACAT